>JBBPDB010014788.1:2500-12748 GCA_037974465.1 Brachypetersius altus | reverse complement strand
ACTTTTACACACACCCATACACACACACACACACACACACACACACACACACACAGATCTTACATTTTAACGTACTACTGTTTATTTGTTAATTTAACATGCTGTGTAAAATGTTAAATTTTTGGGCAAAAGAAAATTCATTTCCACATTAGTGTGTGAATTTCCGCAAATACACACTAACAGTGTGTTCGAATGTGCAGAAGGGTGTCTCTGAAGGATGTGAACTTATACAATCGTGAAGTTTGATCAGTTTTTTGAATTGCAGGAGTACAGCAAATCTAATGTAACTATCCTAAAATGTTACTTGAATTGAAAGTAAAAAAAGAGATCCGTTCACAGCAGCAGTGTCATTAAATAATGATATACTGGTGTTTCTTATGGTGCTTTTTGACAAACTGGAGACCATGATGTAATGAAGAGTGAATGACATAATTGTAATGTTTCACATGATACTTGTAATTATAATTATTATAATAATCCAAAGTATTACAACACTGCAATCTTTAAAGGGTTATGGGTCTGTGTGTGTGTGTGTGTGTGCGTGCGCGTATTTGCCCTATAGCTCTTTCTCACGGATCAAAAATTACAAAGCCGTCAGACTCTGACTAGAAACACACACACACACACACACACACAAACACACAAACAGGTTATTCTTGGCCAACAGCAGCTAAACTTCAAAAGTCAGACAGACTAAAGCAAACACACACACACACACACACACACACACTACAGTAATTTCTTTCTTTTCTCTTTTCTGCTTCTGCTTTCTCTGACATCACTGATAGAAACACCAGCAGGGGACAAAGGTTAGAGATACTCGGGGCAATCTCATGTCACTGACTGACACATGCCAGCTGATGACCTCTGAACCCTGTACACCTGGACACACCGTTTACACCCACACACACCTACTGCACTGTACTGCACGGCTCCTTACACACACACACACACACACACAGGAGGGGTGGAGGTGGGGTGGGGGTAGAGGAAGAGAGAATAGATAGAGGGGTGAGAGATATAGTGAAAATGGAGAAGGAGAGGGAGAGAAAGAGACTCCTGGGACTTGAAGCAAATAGAACAATGACAAGCTGTCACTCAAAGGGATGGCTTCATTACTGCCACTGTGTGTGTGTGTGTGTGTGCTGGTGTGTGTGAGCGTGTTAAATAGTCAGACTTGTTAAATGTGAATATCTGAATTGACTTGTCTGTCTAGTTAAAGCAGCCAGACTGTGTGTGTGTGTGTGTGTGAGAGAGAGAGAGAGAGAGAGAGAGAGAGAGTGTGAGTCTAAATGTGATGCTAATGCACCTCGAGTGTTGGCCACAGGCCAAAATAGCACCAAAATGTTCTCATCAGTGTCTGAGTCTTATTTTCCCATGTCTGTGTGTGTGTGTGTGTGTGTGTGTGTGTGTGTGTGTGTGTGTGTGTGTGTGTGTGTGCATGTGTGTGTGTTAGAGAGAGAGAAGCTGCAGTCAGTCAGAAACACTGAATGTTTCAATTTCACCCTCTTCAACTATCCTGTGTTCACACCATCAGCTGACGGGCTGATCGTCCATCCAGCCGAGTGAAAACTCAAGAGTCAAATATGTGGAGATGAATGGAACCAGACGTCTGCCTCTGAAATCACCCTCACAGAAAGTTGATCCATTAAATGGCTATGAATGCTTTGCCTGACGTCTGAGATGTTGTTTTATCAGCATTTTGAGAAGATTTAGATTCTAAAACTAAACACATTCGTGGTGGAGGTGTACATGCAAGGTGTCATTAGGTAAAACAGTCTCCAATGAAAACTGACTGCGTTCAGTGTTTTATCATCAACATCATATAAACACTCCGAAGATGCGTGTAGCTGCACTGAGCGGTTTGGAGATGAGATATAATATGCACAGACATCTGGCTCTATTCACTACCACAGTAAAATGCTAAAAAAAAAAAAACATACCACGACAGAAATGTGGGAAATATAAATGTAAGTAATCTTGGTTGTGAGTCCTCGTGTGCCGATGTTTATAACTGGTCTGTCAGCAAAAGCCTGAACTAGCAAAAGAGGAGCGCTAACTTTAGCCTCTATTTTCTCTAAAAATTGAAACAGAAGAAAGCATCTCAGGGGACAGGGACAGAGCGAAGACGGCAGGAGGCGCAGCTGCAGCTTTCAGGCTTTAGGATGAAATTAGCAAGATTAATTTAGCTTCAGTCTGTGCTTTTGTTTTGCCTCACGCCACGTTGGTCAGTGTGTCTCCACTCTCTGCCCTCCCTGCAACTCGGGATCACATAGAAATTCCCATTGCTGCTTCGAACGGCTGTTTAGAACTCATACTTCCAATATTTCCCACGGTGCATGACGACCACAAGACGGCAGGAACATGATCCACACTCTGAATGTGTGAGTGCTGAACCCTTCCTGAAAAGTCCTGAACTCCAGCTCTGACTTTACTACTGAAGCTTGTTAGCCTATTAGCCATTTAGCCTGTTAGCACTCCGTTACCCTGCTCTTCTGCAGCTAAGGGTGGTAGGAGCCTAGTGGGTAAAGCACTTGCCTGTGAACACTATGACCACAAAGTCACAGGTTTAAACCCCCACTTTCTACCATTGTGTCCTTCAGCAAGACACTTAACCCTCAGTTGCTCCAGGGGGGATTGTCCCTGTAAATCGTTTTGGATAAGAGCATCAGCCAAATGTACCCTTTTAACCATTATTTACTACTGAAGTCTATTAGCCTGAGCAAGAGAGTTAACACTCTGATGACCCACACTGCTGCAACTAGGATAAAAGACCTGATCTCCAGATCTTTGACTTTACTATTGAAGCCCATTGACCTGATAGACAGTTAGCACTCTTATAACCCATGCTACTGCATCAACAACAGGTCTGACCTCCAGTCTTGACTTTACTGTTGGAGCCTGTTAGCACTTTGCTAGCTTGCACTTCTGTAGTGAGGGCAGAAGATCTGATTTTCAGCTTTGACTTTACTACTGGAACCTGTTAGCCTGATAGATACAGTTAGTCAGATACACAGTTAGCGCTCTGCTAACCCACAACTGCAACGAAGACAGAGGAACAACATGTCCAGAGAATATAAAGTGTGAAGCAGGTAACAGAGGTAGTCAACAGCAGCTGTTGATGATCCTTTGGCTGTTTTTTCATGCTCCAGCAGCTGCACTTTTTTAAATAATGATGACTACTCTTAGCCATACATTCCCCTGAAGCAGAGCTTTGTTCTCCTCAGGTTCCTGTTTTCGTGTTACTCCCAGCTCTGTAGTGACGCTGCGCCATGTTCCGGAGACGTTTAACCATAAATTAAAGAGTAAAACCACTTTCTCTGACAGTAATAAACAGTGCTTGCATTCCCAAACAAATATTTCGGCCTTGATCTCTGAATACGGCCGACACAGTGAAAAGGAGGGGCAGCGGTGGTCCTGCAGGCTAGTGGAGTCGAGCTGCTGTCCTGAGCTGATCTGGCATCAGGTGCTGAAAAGTATGCTGTGCTTAGAGAGTTTATGAAGATCACCAGTGTTGTGTGTGTGTGTGTGTGTGTGTGTGTGTGTGTGGTTTATGGCAGTAAGAAGCTGTGCTTTTTGCAGACTGCTTCAACAACAACCTGTAATTATGACCTCAAATAAAACTTCAGCTCGCTCACTCTCTCTCTCTCGCTCTGTATTTTTTTCTATTAGTTTCTCTTTTCTTATTTCTGTCTCTTTCCTCTCTCATGTTTCTCTCGCTCACCCACCTCTCTGTACAGCTCTTCTCTCTTCTTTTCCTCTTCTTTCCTTTCTCTGACTTCTTTCTTTTCTTCTTTCCGCGTCTAAACCTATCTCTCCCCTGTCTTCATCTTCTCCCTCCATCTCTCCCTCTCTCGTCCGCTCACTCTTCAATCACGGGTTTGTCGTTAATGCATTTAGGCAAGAGGCGAAGCCAAAGCCATTAACACACTGTTTCATCTCACACACACAAACTCACACAAACACACACAGCTGTTACTTTGCCACATACCATGTCCTTTAGCTCTGTGCTAGCTGTAAGAGCCGGTAGCACATTTTTTACCCCCGAGTCAAAAACAGATCCCTCTGTTATTCGCCTAACTGGATTCAACACCGTTAATAAATAGAAAGATGTAATTATCCAATCAGTCACACAGCACCGTTACATATTTAATTATGCTACAACTTAACTGATTACACTCTTAGCTCAGCTGCACAATCTGTGTAAAAAGTTTGTTTTCGATACATATTATTTACATTATATACTCATTTAAATGTAATGAAGAAAAATCAAGACGACACATGGAGCCAGATGACCACCCTGTGTTTTTTTATGTTTAGATGAAAGTTGATCCACTGGAACCTTTCTTTCCTTGTTAGTTCTCCTCATTAAGCAAATCTAGCGTATCATTTAATAGAAAAAAAAAATCTAATTTTCCTGTAAACTCTACGGCGTCACATGTTCCACAGAGTCAACACACAGGACATTAAGTTTTAACATTAACCACGCTGGGGCTAAACTACATACACACCCACGTGCGTGCACACACGTGCCCAACCTACAGTGGTGAAACTCACTGCAGGCTCTACATTTCCTACAGTGCCCTTCATCTTTCCCCTCAACACTTTCAGTCTCCATGAAGTCAGATTGTGCAGCAACTATACCGAAAACAGAGACGTGAGTTATGAGACATAACCGACGTTACTCTGCTTAATCCAAGGGTATTGCTGAAACAGTAAACTGAATTGATATTCAAAGAATAATTTTCTAGTAAAATTGTTAGTTAAATAATGAGAGGTGGGAGAAAAAAAATAATGCTGTGAAGTATCACAATATAGCTGTGCTGTGTAGTATCTCATTACAACAGTATAAATACAAATACCAATAACAGTGTAACACTAACCCACCCCCACCCCACCCACCCCCATCGGGAGGCTGTACTTTTGTGGGTTCTCGCTGTAAACCCCCACCTCACCCAACCCCACTCCCTCCCATCAGGGGGCTGTACTTTTGGGGGGGTTTGGCTGTAACTGTGTTTTAAACTACCCCCCCCCCCTCCCCCTGTGGGGAGGCTGTACTTTTGAAGTTCTTAGCTGTAACAGTATGTTAGACTAACTTATCGAATATCTGTCCCACTGCTATGAAAGATGCTGCTCTGGAGATTTGAGATGATGTCCAAAAGCACTTCTAACTGGAACTTGTTCAACGAAATAAAATTTGTTTTATTCTACTTTATACCACGTGAGTATGAGCCCCGCTCCATCCCTCCACAAGAGAACTGACTTACTAATTAAGATACAATAAGTCCTTAATGATCTGTTTGATCATTAAATAATGAAAATAAACCATAATTAACTGAGCCTCAATGTCATGTGCAGTTTACAGAGAGGTAAAAAAAAACATTTTTAACAATGCCACACACACACACTCACACACACACACACACAAAACAGCGGTGTCCCTCAGGGTGAGGCAGATAGTTTACCGTTTATCTAAAGTGAGGTGTGTGATCTCTCTCTCTCTCTTCTTCTGTTGCTTTGTGTATGAAAGCTGTTGTATTTGTGTTTCCCTTTGGCCATGGAAAACAGTCAACAGCAAGGGATTATGGGCAAACCCACAGTAGGCAGAGGCAGGGGGCTTCTACAGTAACACACACCACACACACACACACACACACACACACACACACACACACACACTACTGTCTATAGTTGCTGATTCAGATGCAGCTCTGTTAGCCTGACAGTCACTCACAGTGGGTTTGGTGTGAAACTCTGAAGAGTCAGAATTGTTCACAGTGGTGGTGAATGGAACCAGACGTCTGCCTCTAAAAGCCCCTCACAGAAAGTTCTAGGAAATGGTTATGAATGAGCTGCTGATGCCAAAAGCTACAATAAAGACAGACAGACAGACAGGCACGAAGACTAACATACAGACAAATATAAACGCAGCGTAAAGACAGACAGATAGACAGAAGAGCACCGTACAGAGATGCAGAGAGACAGCAGAGCACTGTACAGACATACAGAGAGAGCAGAAAAGCGTGCAGTGGTGTTCTTAGTAAGGGTCAAGAGTTAAGAACATCTAAAGCTCTTCAGCGCCTCTCCCACTTCAGCTCTTCAACGCTCTGCTGCTTCAATAGGAATACACCCACTTTAGACCCTTTACACGCTCTCAATGGCCTCACGCGGGGTGTGTGTGTGTGAGTGAGTGAGTGAGAGTGTGTGTTAGATGGGCTTGTCACGCTAAATTCAAGCATAAAGAAACAGAGAATCCTGAACTTTGCTTTGATCTAAAGCTGCTCTTAGATCAGATGCATCAGCGTGTGCAGAGAAAACAGCAGTGGGCCGAGAACAGAGCCCTGTGGGACACCGACCCTCACCAAACACTGTCCTGGGATCAGCTGCACTTTCTGATCAAGCAACAGCAGGAGCACTTAGTGGCTAGTTTAGGTTATTAGCAGCTCTAGCTGTGCACTGGTGCATGTCACAGACACACACACACACACAAAAGTTTTACATGCATTGTTTCATTGCTTGTTCTCAGATATGCAACACATCTCACTCACACATTAATGCATTATAACGTGATGAGTGTGTGTAAGTGGATGTCACTCAGTGACAGCACCAGAATGTATGTAAATAAGTGGCAATTCTGAGCAACACACAGCCAAACCACATACTTACTGGAGCTTTCACTGTGTGTTTGTGTGTGTGTATAGTTGATTGTAGGAATGGTCATGCATGGAGGGAGCTGTACAATAGCGTGTTTGTAACCTCTCAACAACAAACCACACACACTTTCAAAAAACACTTTTTTTTTTTAAAAAAACCCCATCTTTTTACAGTGTAGGAAGATGTTAATGGAAAATGGACCAATAGAAATGCTCCATTTTTATGCTGACAAACATAAATACGGTTTTACGGCTTTAATACGGTTAATAAGTTACAGCATGAAAAAAAGTTCACCAGGAAAAGTGACTTCATGTGGTAATGAGTAACCGAGGAGAAATTAATTACCAAGTTAGAGAAGAATGAATGATGTCACAACAAGGGACATGGCCTATGGCTGTATTCTCAATGTCAGTAATTCTGGCACTGATTTTCACATGGGTTTCCTCTTAATGACCCTGATTAGACTTTAATGCAGCCCAACACTGTATACAGAGAAAACAAGACAAAGATATAAATAAATACAGATTACGGCAGAACTCCTGCATAAAGATTGAAGAACTACAGGAGTTGCGGAGCAGCAGTGAGTCAACATGACCAACAATATGACCTTCTATTTTTACACAGGAGAAGAAAGGAGGGAGGGAGAGGAAGAGGGGGTAGGAAGGAAAGAGGTACAGAGGCAAAGAGAGAGAGAGATGAGGGATGAGAAATGGCACAAAGACGTAGTAAAAAGAAAGAAAGAGAAAGTTAAAAAGAAATAAGGAGAGACAGAAAGGAAGAAAGAAAGAGGAAAGTAGAGAAAAAGGCAGGAAAGAAGAGAGAGAACATGGTTTAAATATGACTTGGCCATTTTCTGCTGCAGACTATAATGACCACAACGTTAGTGAATCCCACTGGCATTTTATGAAACACACACACACTCTCTCTCTCTCTCTCTCTCTCTTTCTCTTTCTCTCTCCAGACGTCTTTTGAGGCCAACTTTGCACAAAGGAATTCTTGAGAAGTGTGTGTATGTATGTGTGTGTGTCTGTGTGTGTGTGTGAAGTGGGTTTTGTTCAGCTACCGATAGCCTTTCTGAATGATGTGTGTGTGTCTACCGTCTACCATTAAATTCAAAACAGACCTATAATTGAACAATTATTTTGGAGTAATTTTTATTTTTACAGCCTACGTTTTGCATTTTATATTCACAGAAGTTTTTACATGATTTTAATATTTTGTCACTGATGTTAACTGTAATGAGCTAATTTTTTGATAGCCAATAGCTGCTAATAGCTGATAAATAATTAATAATTCATTTCTACGTTCTCTTACAATCAAAACTTAAAATTGGTTTACTGACTGACCTAAAATGTCATGGTTTTGTTGAGGTGAAGGTAATTAAGTACACATCCTCTACAGAGACACAGTCCTTAATATACAATTACTGTTTAATTACTGAATATAAACCATTTCAGAAAAAAACATTAAATTAAAGGTTTTTAGTATATTTATGTTTTTATTCGTTCGTGCATTTGTTAATTTATATTTGTCCAGCCTGTTAAAGTAAAATAAACAGAAATTGGCAGCAAAATTAGCAGAGAAATGTCATATCTGACTGTGTTGTCTGCAGAGGCAGTGCATGATTACTAAATATACAGGAATTTAAATTACTGTCATTTCACATTTTGGCCAGATTTTACATAAACGTTTTATGGAGTTTGAACAACTTTCTGGTGTTCAAATGTGGGTCAGTTCTGGTCCAAACAGTATTCTGTGTTCTAATTGGCTGGAACAGTTTTAGAACCTGAGCTTCGGTTTTAATTAAAATTTTTAACTCAACCATCAAAATGAAAGCAAAAGGGTGTTTAATGCAGTACTGATTACATTTTCCTTTAAGAACAGGCTGGTGCTGTGCAAGAGTGTGTGTGTGTGTGTGTGTGTGTGTGTGTGTGTGTGTGTGTGTGTGTGTGAGTGAGTGTGTTAGGGTCTTGCTGTTCTACCTACTGAAACTGTGACAGAGTTAATCTCCTTGCTGTCACTGCTGATTAGAAAAGCATTGATCATACACAGACTCACACACACAGACACACACACATACACACACATACACACACATTCTCTCTCCAGTCCTCTCTCTTGTGTTTGGCACTATTTAAGGCTGTATGAGTAGTTAAACTCTTATTTAAAACCTGATCGATTTAACACAGAATATATATATGTGTGTGTGTGTGTGTGTGTGTGTGTGTGAGAGAGAGAGAGAATGGTCGTTGTCTCCCCTGTTCTCGTTATAGGTCAGTACTTCCTTGCAGGATGCCCTAATCTCTCTCTAACACACACACACACACACACACACACACACACACACACACACAGAAGACAGTCGTTCTCTCATGCGTCATATTTCTCTCTCACACACAGACACACACACACACCTGTTCTATCTTCACTAATCATGACCGTTTGCACACACTGACCCATTTTTTTCTCAGCAGGTCAAAGGTCGTGTATTGTTGCACATGATGTCATTAACGAGCTGTTAAAAGGCCGTTAGAGAGAAAAAGCCCCGCCTTTAAAACACGGTCAGACCCTCTCAGCCTGGAGAGAAGCCTCGGAAACATTCAAACCCTCCTTTAAAGGGCGGTCACGTAAAAAAAAATCTAAAAATGCCTAAATTTAATCATTTTTGTTATTTAAAGTTACTTGAAAAAGACCAAAGTCTTTTTTCTCTGTTTTCTCAACTGTATTCAATATGTCAAGAATATAACCAGCAACAAAAAATGTATTAAATTAGAACTAACATCATAGTTCTATGTTTACAGTAACTGTGATCAACATCCAGCACATTATGGACATTAATATTATTAGAACTTTATTCTGGGTCTTCATTTTATTATAATTTCATTCTGAATATGGATTTTATTAGAACTTCATTCTGAATTTTCTTTATATTAGTACTTTTCCTCTGGGTGTTAATTTTTCTGGATCTTCTAGTGATTTCACAGTGTATTTTTGACTCTTCACGTTAATTTCCAGCTGCCTGGAGTCATACCGATGACCTGGAAGCTGTGAGGCTGTAGATGCATTAGGATGTTTTTTTAATTAAAACTTCAGTTTGTTTTATTTGACTGTTAATGCTCATTCCAAACTTTTGAACTTTCTTTTGAATTGTCCTCATTTTAGAAATGTCATTAAGAGATGAAACAAAATAGACCAAACCATAAAACACCAATTAAAAATGTTTAAAACAACATTAGCGCAATCAAAAAACCCTTCGGCCCACGTCATTCCATCTGGCCACGATTAAGTCTGTTTACACAAATGTGACCATAAAGAAATTTTTAAATAAACCTTCTTAACTTGAGGTTCACTCGTGTAACATTTTCAATCATTTCTATTGGTCCATTCGGCAGCGAATTGGGTTTAAAGAGCTCCAGGAGTTTCTAACACCGGAAAAAAATCAAGAAAATGGAAAAACTTTATGAGGTTCTGATATGATGGCCTGTCAGAAGATCTGACTAATCCGTCTGTTTGATTTCAGGGTGAAGTAATGGGTGTAGTCAGTGGCTCTTATCAAAGCTATGTAACACACACCCACACACACACACATACACA
>JBBPDB010014779.1:0-12749 GCA_037974465.1 Brachypetersius altus | reverse complement strand
GGTGTTTTTCCAAAACTCTTCACCCAGAGCCACAGAGAAGAGGGCAAAAAAATCACTGGGCAGTTTCTTCATCTTCTTTGCTGCTGTTATAGATTGTTCCATTTGCTATTTTTCTGGCTAAGAACTTACAATTTAAATTATGTTTGCATTTATTTAAGATTTAAAATTTTAAAAATCTTGTTTTTTTTTTAACAATGTTCAATGATTCAAATGTTTTATGGGAGGCATTAAATGCTCTGTTTAAGTAAATTCTTTAAAAAAAAAAAAGTTGGAATGGAAATATTGCATTTCATTTTTTTTCTGCATAGACTAGTCAGCGTCTGGAGTCTATACCACCAGCAAATCCAAAGCAGAAAAACATTTTTACTTAACGCATGTGATATCGCCATTGCAACACTCAACATTATTGCATATCGCATGTTTTCCAAATACCGTGCAGCCCTAAATCTCTGTCTCTCACTGCTATGCCCAAATGAAATTATCTGCAGGCCAGAGGTTTGGGCAGATGATCCGAGGGGCTGGTTCATATAGTCCACCAGGTGAAAACACACACATCTCTAAGTTCGGAATAAAGGCAACATTCTTCATTTCTGACTTCAACATTCTCCCAAAGTAATTGATAGCTTGTCACACACTGTGGGGCGGAACCACCACAACCAGCTCACCATAATTTAAAACACGCGCGTGTATGCACAAACGCAGTGTTTCAATGAGAAGTGGAGCATTCTTAAAATGTTTGGAATGATTGTGTAAGTACACAGGGTTTTTCAGCTGCCTCACTGCTGCTGCTGCAAGATCATGGAAGATGATTTTTTTTACTCTCTTCTACAGTCTGTTTTATAGACATCTTAAAGGGCCAGAACTCCAGCATAATCTGTATTCAAAAATGTCAGATCATGCAAAGCTCAGACTTAGTTACTAGGGCTGAAGACAACAACTTCATTGACTTTAAAAATCAATGAATGTCAATTATATTAACTTAGGTCAACAAAAAAACTAATCAGAAACCACAACACACTTTTCTATACCAGTTTTTCATGCTGATTTCAGATCTGCTTTCAGTTTTTAATCACATCAACTTATTTGAATAATATAAGTCAGACATGCACACACTGTGGCATAGATCTCATGATCAGTGTCAGTCGGCTACCACTGTTTCTTCAAAAACACTCAGAAAAACTCAACACAGACTACAAAACCCAAATAAACAGATGATTTTGAGTTCATGATGGATTGACTCGTTTAGTAAAATATTTTAATCAGATCTCTGGGAACATTTTGTTTTTAATAGTTTACTAAATGCTATTGTGGGAAGCAGTGTGCATTATGGGTAACAGTGTGGTATTAGAAAGATGTTAAGTGATAATCTGGCATCTCTTATGGATGATAATGGGTTGCAATGGTATGGCTGCTGGTTACTGAAGGATTACTGGGTAGTTGCTAGGATATTAGTAACCAGTTGCTTTAGTAACTTTAGTCCTAGTGTATTGCTGAGCAGTTCTTATTCCAAATGCAGGCTATAGTATTGTTCCTCTGAAAGACAAAACAAATGTAGATGTACAAAAATCCCAAACTCAATAGATACAATACAAAACATTTAATTCTAGCATGAGCAGTTGTAACACCCCCCCACCCCACCCCCCAAAAAATCTGTCAGTCTGGCTAAGGATGTACACATGAATAACCACCAACTTTGAATGGCAAAAAGACGCAAGGTGCACAAAAACCCTCACTAAAAGAAAGCTTGACTGGGGCTAGTTCACCATTCTGTGATGAGTTGGTATTGCGTAACTTTGTTTCTTCAAGCAATAAGAAAATCTTTGCTAAGCAACATTTATATACATAAAATTGACTCTTATTAACACAATCCTGGTGTTTTAAAAATATTTGACATGTAACGACAATGAAAGCCATAGATCAAACTTAAAGAATTACAATATGACGCTGATGCTGGTAGGACTAGAATGGCTAGCAGAGGGGTTTTCTTAACTTTTGGACTTGAAAACTGAGGCTTTTGAAACTTGGGAAGCATTTAGAAAGTCTCTGGTTGTAAACGAACACTGCCAGATATTAGTTTGTTGTTTTAAAAAATGTCAAGACGTAGAACTCCATGAAGCCGAGTGTGTGTCACTGCTTTGACTTTTTTAAAATGGTGCCCACTGCAGAGATGACCGTGGTTTTGTTGCCGCTGGCCGTAGTGGTGACGGTGACGACCCCGGGAAGAGTAGCTGTGGTTGTGATGAGCGCAGGCTGAGCCAAAGTCACTGGAACTGCAGAGTCCCACTTGCTCTTCCTCTTCTGAGCCTCTGCTGGGTCACAAAGGAAAAAACAAATGTACAAATCTGTCAACTGAAGCTATTCAAGTATTCATGTATATACAATTCTGTATTTTGCTGCCATATACACCAATCAACCACAACATTAAAAGATGTCCAACAGTGTGGGACCCGCCAGAACAGCTCCCATCCATCAAGGCTCGGACATTAAAAGATCTCTAAAGGGTTCTGTGGTATCTGACACCAAGATGTTAGAAGCACATCCTGCAAGATTGGGCCTCCATGATTTGACTTGTTTGTCCTGCACTTAATTTTTGTTTTGAACCATTTTTGCTAAAAGAGGTTACTACCATTAGAGGATACAGATGGGATAAATGAGTGTCTGTGGCTTGCAACAATGTTCGCTTTCATTCACATGAAAGCCAGGACCTAGTGCATCCAAGCAGAACACTGCCTCCACCCCAAAGTGCATAGTGGTGGCACCTCTTCCCCAGGTAATTGAAGCGTAGCTGGTTGTCCACACGATGTGAAAGAAAACATGGTCATGCATATACCATCTTGGTTCCTGAGGGAGAGGAACAAAGGACAATACAAATAGTAAGGGACACCACGCCTGGCCTATAGAGACGATTATGCAGAGTAATGAGTGTAGGTGGGGCTGCCCCAGCTTATAAACCCTCGCCACACGCATCTCAACTTAGTTGCTGATGCTGCTCTTCACAGAGCTAAGTGACAAAGCAGGACAGCGTGTTGTACCTTGCTACTCTCCTTCAGGGAACAGTCGCTGTGTTCCCTTTCAGTCGATTGACTCGGTACAACAGTATCACATAGTAGGCACCAATCTGGAAGACCTGAGAGCATCATATGAGCCATGGAAGAGGCCACCACATCTAAGCCAGAAAAGTGAACGTGTGCATGAGGCACTTTTATGTAACACATGGCAGACAGCAGCACACATGTCTCTTATGGGGCTGCCCTTAAAAAGAGCCCACAACATGGCTATCCCAACAGTGGAATGAACCCAAAATAATTCCAGACCCTTCCTGCTGTAGGCCAGTGAGCTCTGCCACCACAGAGTGGGTAAGCCTCTGACTGAAAAATAATTGCCACAAACTGGGTAGGCATTGACTAATATAATGTGCAAAGTACAGAAGTGGGTAAATAAGGATGCAGCTAAGGATGTACTCCCCTAATGTGGTGTGTTGATATGGAACACTATTTAAATAAATGTAATTAAAGAACAGTTCAAACTGGCCCTTCATGTTAAGTGATTGCGATTTGAACGCATCAAGATATGGGGCAGCTGGTAGCCTAGTGGTTAGGGCATTCGCCCTGCGACCAGAAAGTCCGGGTTCATTTTAAGCACGACTGTCAGGACCGGAGGAAGAGTGAATTACATCATCGTTACTGCCAGGTGGGAAGCAGGCCCCTCCACATTCAGGTTATAGGTCAACCAGTGATAGAGGGGCAGGTCAGCAGCAGGGCAGAGACCTGTGGCTGGCTGAGAAGAACAATGGTGATTACAATTTCCACATCTCTTCTGTGCTCGTCCCACTTAAGGCCAGGTTCAACATTAGAATGAGCTTCAAAGTCTGCGATGTCTCAGCCTGTTCAGAAAACAGAGGGTCCTGGTGCTCCACAGCTGCTAGACCAGAGATCATCTTCACTTGTTGCTCGAGGGTTGACTGCATGAGCTGGAGACAAAACGCACATGCCTCAGCTTGTGTTAAAGCCCTCTCAGCATGGATGATTCCCAAAGCAGACCGGGCATGTATCATATGAGCCCTTCTTGTGAATAGTGTAAACAAGTTCTTAAGACACATTTGTTTTTGTTATTTTATACACAGTGGATATACTTTACATATAAATGTTAATCTGTGTGGTACAGTACCTCTTTAGCTACAAGGACCACCAGAAAATTAAAAGAACATGAACCAGAGGGATTTCATGTGAAACCTTCGAGATCGTACCTGTTGATGTGGCGGTGGTTGTGTTGGTGGTTGTAGCGGCCGCGTTTGTAGCGGTGCCTTTCTTTGTTCCCGTTACAAACTCAATCTACGACAGAACATTTATGCATATATGAATCAATATTTTTCACAACATTCTGATAAAAGCTGATAACGCTGTAACGTTATCAAAAATTTGCAGATTAGGCTGAACCAGCTGGCCTGTTCTTTTAGCCTACAAATACAGGGATGTGTCTCATAGTATTACCTTGGTCCTCTCTTTTTTGGCCTTTTCCAGTTTTTCCATCTCAATTTTTTGTGCTTTGGCTGTGGAGAGAATTAAAAGGCCAATTAGAATCAGAAATATGCATCATAAACACACACTACATCATAGCATTAATGAGTGACGACTGGATTCTAATGTATTCTGCTTACCTAATGCTTCATAATATGAATCCTCAGACCAGCCATGGGGGTCAAACATGTCCTACAGGAATAAGAATTTTTAAAAATATTCAAACAACTTCCAACAACAGTACAAAAAAAAATTGTACTTTATATACTTGACTTACCTTGGGGTAGTTAGTTCCAAGTTCATCAATTGAACAATACTGGATGAGTTTTTCGTAAATGCTAAAAATCATCAAGAACAAACAATTAGGGTCTATGAACATTTACAGACCAAACCCTGCTTTCATTTATGGAGTGTGTGGAGTCTCACCTTGGATTGCGGAACTCTTTCTTCTTCTGTATATGGCTGTTCGTGTCAAAGTCCCCTTGGAGCTTCCGCTCGTACAGTTTATAGATTTTTTCCTGAATGAAGAAGCAATAAGGAAGCATTTACTACATATTTATGCTCATCAATTCAAAGCAAACCTTGCTTTATATGCTTTAATTTTTTGGAAGTAGAAATGGAGGAGGAAAATAATAATAAAAAAAAAAACAAACAAAAAAACAGCACATTGTGGCATGTTTCTGATTAAAGTCTGATTTTGGATAGGTGTTTTCACAACACACGATTAAAACTCCCAAATAAATAAATGAACCCTATAATTATCCAAGTACTTTAATACTAAGTATCTGCTGAGTGATTTAATCTGACTGAAAACTGCTCAGTTTAATGGAAGATAAAAACACTGAAGGAAAATAGGCAAGCACACAATAGTGTTGGAGGCTTTCTGCACTCTGTTGTGTTGGACGGATGAGGGCTGCTGAATTGAGCCTTTGTGTGAATGCAATTCTAGACCCAGACAGTCATTTTTGACAACCAGATTCCAAAAAGTTGTTGGAGTCACGCCACGTGGTGCGTTCCCTGGGTCTCTTCCTGTCAGTTTACAGTACGTTTATGGCTTGGGGGCATGTGTACTGAAATCACATTGTAAGGCAGCACTTATAAATATTTAAATGTAATTCTTCTCTGTTAGTCCATTACATGGTCAGTTAGTGTAAATGGAACAAAGTACACAGAAGAATTTGAAGTAAAATTCATCTGCTCTCAAACTTTTAACAGAACACTTAGGATGTAATTAAAACAGGTTTATGGAAATGGTTAAAATACCAAAACATGTTTGGTTTCAGAGGAAGAGCTCCAGCAGCAGATCAGGATCATGTTGGAGCAGATGGTAATGTGTAGCCGCAGGCGCAGGAAATTCGTCATAAATATGAATCCACCCTGTCACCCTGTAATGTGTGAACATTGTGCTGAGGCGTGAGAACCACACCCTAACACAAATACCTGCCCGGGCAACCTTGAGAGAGAGCGAGGCTAGAGAGAGGATATCGAACAATTGTATGTAGTTGACATTAAAAGCTATGGTTGAGAAGTACAGACTTGTTTATTTTGTCAAACAAGTCTGTTATCCAGCACATAAGTGAATATTAGCCAAGCAATATGACTTTTGCTTCAACACCAAACAGTAGTGTGATAAAAGCTGCAAGTTCATGGCTGCTCACAGTGAACTACAGGCCAAATCAAACAGCACTATATAAAAGAAGACAGAAAGAATGGGTTTCTGCAAAGGTGTTGTAGATAAACTGCTACGGTGGAAATGTACAATCCATCAACTCGTGAAGGAATGAGGATTTTAAAAGCACACAGATCATAGTGTAAGATAAATACAGCAGTTACAGTATTACAAGGTTGTATACACAGAACAAGGAATTATCACCAATCAAGTACTACATTAAAATGACCACATGACAATTTGCTTTAGTGGCATTTGTCAATGGGGTAGGATATACAATATATGGACAAAAGTATTGGGATCATTACTCCAACATGGACTCTAATGACACTGCCTTCAAACAGTCAGACACTGAGGTCAGACACTGATGTTGGATTCGCAATCTGCATTCCAGTTCATCTCAAAAGGTGTTCGTTGGGTTTGAGGTCTGTGTGGGCCAGTCAACTCATCCAGCCATGTCTTTATGGAACTTGCTTTGTGCACTGAGGCACAAACAGGCTGGAACAGAAAAGGTTCTTCCCCAAAAGTTGGAAGCATGGTGTTGTTTAAAATATATTATATAAAATATAAGCGTTAAGACTGATCTTCACTGAAAGTAAGGTGCCTAGCCCAAACCAAGTGTCCTAATACTTTTGTCCATATAGGTAGGGTGTGAGCAGTCAGTTGAGTTTAACATATCAGTGTAGTTTTTCTTTTTAATTTCTTGTCTTTGACAAGGGTCAAGACATACAATGCAATGCAATATTACCAAGATACTTGAGGTAAAGCCCAATTCTATTGTGATCTCAAATTTTCACACATGGTTTTTGCATTGATGAGTCTTTGATGCTATTTGTGATGCATCACTCTATTAACCTATTTACCACTCATGATGTGAACAATACACACACGATACTGCTGCTTCATTGCAGTCATTTTAAATATATATTATATATTAAATAATGTATACACAGTCAGAAACTGATTTTGCCCCACTGAAGATTCCAGTATCAGCTACTGGAATTAATACTGACATTACTAGAGAAAATTGAGGGTACAATTTGTAGGCGTAAGGCACACACCTGCAGATGGCTGGAGCAGCGACCTGGTGGTTCTGGAGGAATCCGGATCTCTTCGGGAGACATGTGCCTCACCTTCTCGGAAAACTGGGCTGAAAAACAATTCGGTTTCAAATGAATCAACAGCGAAAAATGTCTGGTGGACATGAACACTTGCATAGACATTTGAATTTATATATTTTCTTTTTAAGGATTCTAACATTTTAGAATTTTGGAAGTGAACTGGAATTTTTAAAAGGATCTGCCTGGTTGTGCTTGCAAGTGACAACCATCTTTACAGTGACTGAGACCCCAGAACTGTACAAAAACAAAAAAGAAGAGGTTCTTTACCCACTGGCAGTAGCCTAGTAGGAAAACACTGGCCTGTGAACCCGTTGACCACAGGTAGGTTGAAACACTCACTTTCTACCACTGTGTGCTTATGCAAGACACTTAACCCTTAGCTGCTCCAGGGGGACTGTCCCTGTAACCAATAACTGAAAGTCGCTCTCGATAAGGGCATCAGCCAAATGTCCCTTTAACTTTACAAAAAATGTTCAGTGACATCAGGTGTTCATTCTCCTCACATCATACCATTAATCAGCCTTTGGCTTCCAGGAAAGAATTTTTAATTAAACTTTTAGCTGTTAGGGACGTAAAAAAAAACCCACCACACACACCTTCAGAAGCCTTTCCAGGACCTCGGAGGTTTCTACTGAGCAAATTCCTCAGAAGTTGAATGTGCTTGTGTGTGTGTGTGTGTGTGTGTGTGTAACTCTAAACTGGCTAGCTGGAACAGGCCACTGCTAAAGTTCCTCTGACCTTTCCTCATCTCTCTCTCTCTCTCTGTTATTCTGGGCGAGTCTGAGGTAGCAACTACACACACAGGGAAGGGCTGGGTGTGGCAGCCTAGATCTGGATGTCTGCCCAGAAAGAAAAGGGGGGGAATAAAACCCACAGACACATGTGAAAAAAAAGTCCTCCAGCTATAAAACCTGCCAAGGTAAAACAGCACGCTATGAGTAATACGGGAGTAATCTGAGATGATACAGCACCAGCGGAATGGCTTGGACACACCTACTCAAAAATGCAAAGGTGGACAAAATGCCCAACATGGAGCATACTGAGAAGCTGGAATAAATCTTTAATGGCTGTGTTCCACAATTCTACATGAAAATGTGAAATTATCCTAAGATAACTTGGTTATAATTTTAATTTAAACTTAGTAAAACTTTCTCCATCTTTCATGGCAACCATGTGAAATGGAGGTGCTTAGGTGCATCTTATGCAATGGTGAGAATCTAGAGTGTCTTTATAATCTAGACTTTAACACACAAAATACAAAAACACAATATAGTTGTAAGCTGCAATCTGCGGGTCCTGGCATGAGTAAGTCCAAAGAAGCCTCATGCAACATAAAGGCGCTTAGTTACAGACCTTTTTTCTCTCTGTCTACGTATTTATGACATTTATGTGGGGATGGTACCTTGCTCAAGGGTACCTCAGTGGCGTCACTGGCAGCCTAGCCGATAGCTTAGTAAGGCCTGATAAACCAGCTTGGGCCTTTGGTAAAGACAGCAAGTGCAATAGGGAGTTCATCAAAAGTCAAAATCTGTCTTAATTTTCTATTTGAGTCTATCAATGGTGATATGTTCTTAAATTAATACCTACTGAACTTTCAATCATTGGACAACATGCAGCAAATTTGTAACACTTTAAAATAAGTATAAAAACACATGGTTTTGGACATAGTCATTTAGCATATAGAGCTATTTGACATGCACAACTCAACTTTGAATGAGTTTTTACTGTTTAGCCGTCATGCAGATTCAGGTTTTTGAGAACTAATAGTTATTGTGGATTACTCGAACCCAGCTTCATTAGAATTAAATTAAACTATTTTGAGGTGTGAGGAAAGTTGCATTTCTGTTTAGTAGTTCAGCATCTCACAGATGCTAATTCAAACAATTTGGCAAGCACTTTTTTTTACTGCACAAACCTTTAATGCTTGGTACCCAATTACCCAATCGGGTTACTGCAGTGCACCATACAGATAAAGAGCCTTTTCCACTAAACTAAAATGAACAATGAGATATTCTCATTATTTGGTTATTATCTCCGTAAAACGATGTATTCTTCTGTTTATGACAATTTTAGCACTAGTGTTACCTGCTCAAAGATGTGCACCAGTCCTACTGTTTTAATTCTACAGAGTGGTGAATTACACCCAAACTACAGAACAGAAAACATCCTCATTTGGATTAAAACATCTTTTAAATCTAGTGTCCCCAAACTTTTGACATAGACAAGTAATATAATACTCTGTCTGTTCTGTGTGCCTGCATGAGTCAGTGAAGGAAAAAGTTTTGAGCCAAAAAAAGTCTGGAGATGTTTTCCTTCCACCAGGCCAATCAAGCGATTGTCAGTGTCGTGCCAACACTGTTCCCACACAGGCGGGTATTTCCATTGGCCAGTACCATCAAAATACACACCAGGAAGTTCCCAGTAGCACCAGGACAGCATCAGAACAAACAATAAAACAGTAGGATCGTTAATATGTAGCAATTGGGTAACATCAGTACTATGAAGATCAAATTAGTCAAATTAATCAAAGTTTTTCAATCACTGTAAAAACAAGCTTAACTGAAAAATAAAATCAAGAAAGAATTACAGAGTAACTACATGGACACAGCAAGTTTCTTAACAACTTGCTAATGTAAAGCATATCAAATATGCCACATACCATGTACAGATGCAGAGAAACAGCTATTTGCTATTTATAGTGCTGTTTGGTGACTACCGGCGCACAATAAAGCCACCGAGAGGTTGAGTGAGGCAGGCTATAATGCTGACACGCAAACACTTCCAAAGATCTTCCTTTATTTCCAAGCCAAGAAAAAACATCCATTAATCCACAATAAAACTCAGTAAAAAAGGAATAGACGCAAACGCGGTCAACCCCTCATCCCTGCTACCATACCAGTAATCCCAGTTAAAAAACACCTGGTTTTGGTTACAACGGACATGTACACACCAGCAGGATCAGTACAGTCACACCAAACATACACACAACCTTTGTTCTCACTTTAGGATCACAGATGACTCCACACCCACACAAGTGTCTTTTCACTGACCGCTGGCACCAGAACTTACACAAATGTACGGGTACACACAGGCTCAGGGAGGAGGATGCCCACGCCCCCCAGCCCCCCAGTCCCCCAGCCCCCCAGGCCCCCAAACTCCCAACCCCACCCCCTTTCCCTCCCAGCAGCCCTTTTGTGTTTGAGGACAAAGCTGAACTTTAACTGACTGCAGCCTGACATTTTAATCATCAGAATGTCTGTGAGAGAGAGAGAGGGTGAGAGGAGAGAGAAAGATAGTGGAAACAGGAAGAGAGGAGAAAGACAACAATCTCCTTTTCACTGAACTTCCAGTAAAGTAAAAACAGACCCTGCAAATAGCCAATACTTCACTTTTTATGTTGTGTCTTCTTTAGCGGTCAACAAAATCTCTCAGCGTTAAATAAAGAACGCCTCATCTTTCCCATAAACACACACTCATTTCACAATATGGCAGCACATATTAGTCTGAGACAACCAGACAATGAAGAGAACGGCCTCAGGAAGAAAAAAAAAAAAAAAACAGCATTACTCAACTGATTTACTCCACAAATCTAGCAGGGGTCTTTGATTGTGCAAGGCTATCCACCCCCCCGCCCATCCCAGAGAGAGAGCATATTTCATTTTCAGTTTTTATTTACTTCATTGGAAGTGCTGAGGAGGAGCAGGATCAGGAATTAGTTTATTAGAGGGACAGCTTGAGTTGGACCATTTGGAGGAAAGGTTAGAGAGGCAGGATTGTGTTGGTGCTGAGTAGAGACTCTAGCTGTGTCTGAAAAGTGCACTTGTTCGCTACATAGTGTTTGCTCTATAGTGGACTAACTAGTGAACAAGGGGAGGTGACATTTAGTTAATTTCAGACACTCGGGATGTTGTGTTTTTACTAACTGTTGCTTAAATAGTGTGCTGGAGCTTGGCAGTTTGTCTCTGTCGCATGTCTTGTCTCTCTAGTTGAGACACAGCCGGAACATGGACTAGCCATCGGGAATAACAATCAATGGCCCAGTGGGCCGATGCTGATAAGGGACTCGGAGTGTGTTGGGAGAAGGATGCTGATGATGGAGCTGCAGGTAGGAGAAGAAGAGGAAGGCTAGTAGGAGGTTTATGGATGTGGTGAGGGAGACGGTGCAGGCAGTTGCTGTGAGAGGGGAGGATACAGAGGAGAGAAGGAAATGGAGACGGTTGATCCACTGTGGTGACCCCTAATCGGGAGCAGCCCAAAGTAGTAGTAGAAGCAGAACTCAGTCTTTTATTTATAGAGCTGTTTATTTATAGAGTCTCATTAAAGTCTTACAAATTGTTCTGGTGTTAACTAGGGAGAATTCAATAATCTGGAATATATAATACTTCGATCAGCAAGCCATTAAAACCACCAGCCCAATACGGTCTAGCAGCGCCAAAACAGCTCTGATCTGATGAGACATGAACTCCAAGACCTCTGAAGGTGTGCCGTGGTATTTGGCACAAAGACGTCAACAGGAGTCTTGTATATTGAGAGGCGGGTCTCAGACAATTTTATTAAGAATATTCTAAGCATGCTTGATCGGATGAAGATCTGTGGAATTTGGCGGCAAAGTCAAGCCCTTATTGCAAACAGGACTCTCCAATGACAGAGGACTCTTTTGGATGAAACAAAGCAAAAAGCAAAAAAAAAAAAAAAAACCCAAATTGTTTGAGGAACAAACATTTCTGTGGGATGCGCTGAACAAACTAGTCAGATACACGGAAGCCCCACCTCACAACTTACAGGACTTAAGGGAGAGTCTATTCCAGGACAGAGCTGTTTTGACAGCATGAGGCGGATCTACACAATATTATGGAACGTTAGGTTTATAAGTTTTCCAAATGGACAAAATGACTTATGCAGGCAAAATAGGCTGGAAATGGGTATGAATAATGAATAAATTTACAATTTACATTTTTATAAAGTCAATTATAAAAATGTTGTTGTTATCATGACCATTCACTGTAAAGTAGTAAAATGCTGAAAATATTTTAATCTGTACTGACATTGTAACGTCTGCAGGCAGTATTAATTTTTGTTCCGTTATCATTTCCCCTTCCTTTTTGGATTTATAGATGTATGTATTACATACTTTGTTATAATTATTTAGTAGAATATTAAAATGATTATTACTAAAGTACATTGATTATTGCTTTAGTGAAAGAGATTTATGATCAGTTCAGGCAAAGCTCATAAAGATCAAAAACAGGAGGTCAGTGAAGTCAAATGGTTATTAATTATTAATCAACCTATATCCCTGAAAACAAACAAACCACCAACATCATTTCTTGACCACTTCCTATAAAACACCTATACACACCCTGTTTGCCTGACACACACACACACACACACACACACACACACACACACACACACACACACACACACACACACACACACACA
>JBBPDB010014749.1:0-12752 GCA_037974465.1 Brachypetersius altus | reverse complement strand
TAAATATGAAAAATATCTCTCTCACTCTAAATGTGAACTCCACAGTTAGATGGGGCTCGGTGACCCCTTTCCAACGATCCCTTGAAAACCGCTATTAGCTGAAAACCGCTCACCTCGCTCCAGTGTCCCATTACTTTTGTCTGAGGTGAGCGGTTTTCAGCTAATTTTCAGCTAGTTTTCGGGTCGTTGGAAAGAGTGCGAGATATAAATAAATAATTCCATGAAATGAACATGATTTACGAGTTTATGAGTCACGAGTCACAGCACCGAGTCCGAGTCAAGTCTCGAGTCATTGAGGGAAGTCTAAATTCAAGTCACAAGTCTTTGTTTGTGCAACTTAAGTGCGACTCGAGTCCGAGTCTCAGACTCGAGTCCCCATCTCTGTCATAATGAACAAGAATAGCGGAGCTAAGACCAGCTACTGGTAAACTACACTTGGTGGGGAAAAGAGTACATTCTTCTTAAAACCATAGTATACGTATGGCCATATTAATAACTGCATCTATCCTGCCTTACTATGCGTGTGAATGTGTGTGTGTGTGTGTGTGTGTAAGAGACTGAAAGATAAATCAAGGATTTCATACATTATTAAACACTGATATCACAGTAGTAGGGCACCCCCGGCCCTTTATTGAAAACACAGTTTGACAAATAACTCCATCTTAAATCGATGGCTGTGAAAATGATGGAACACAAAAAAGTGATTTATGGATCTTATTTTTTGACAGTTGTTGATGCTAAAGTCAGACATAAGTTTTTCATCCCATTTTATGACATGAAAAAACACATCCTTAGCATGTTACTCAGCCCAGAACGTCAAGAACCGCATCAGGCCTGCGTCCATGTGGTCAGAACTGCACTGTAGAGTGTTCAATATTTGATGGAATGGAAATTTTTCAGTGAGCTCATGCTCTCCAGCTGAAGAGCAGAATAAAACATAACCGTCTATATGATGATGGGAATATATACAGTGGGTTATGAAACAGTACCCACTCTGCTGTGTTAGCCTAAAGAACCTTTAGGGCTTTCTTTGTGCCGCAGCAAACATTAATCTGCCCAGCATGCTGTCAAACCTGTGTGTGCATCCTTTCTTTCAATTTGTTTGCAGACCCCAAACATTCTCCCTGGAGAATAGAAAGTACTTTGAATTGATGACAGCAGTCGAGGGTGCTGCTCAATAATCGTCGTCGCAATAGAACCTTATGGCTTCAAAACTTTATATGGGATCTTAACGTTTTACCTTGACACTGATTTAACTGTGCCGTAAACATGTCATGTCTGATTGAAACAATTGACATAATGGTGCCATGTTACTCTTGTCGTTACTTGTCATGACAGATGGTACAACGTTTCATGTCAAGACAGTTTACGTCACATACTAATTCACAGTCAAGACATGAAACATTATTGTATCTGGTTTTTAGTAGCTAGTAGTAATATTAAGTGACACAAATTTGGACTATTTCTGCTGGTCCATCTGGTGTTTTTTGTAAAAAAATAGCATTAAAACCACAGGTGAAGAGAATGTCGCTGATGGATTTACGCCAGAAAATGTTCTAGCTGAAGGACCTGAGTGACTTTGACAAGCTCTTGTGAGGTGTGAGGTGCTCCGTGTATGCGGTGAGTAGTATCTATCAAATTAGATTTGCATGGCGTTTATGGTAATAAAGTTAATGAACCGGTTCTTTCTCTGAATACACTCAAGGAATGTCCTACAGGCCTGAGATGTCTTTGACTAGATTGCTTTCTTCTCTAATATTGCACCAAAGGGAGTGTGCACAGGAAGGCAGAGCAGTTATGCTCCGAGTTCTGTGTTAAGCCCTTAAACATTAACCAAACAGCGAGCTTATTTACAGAAAGGAAACTGTTTGTTTACTTTTTTAAATTTTGAAATGTTATCCTAAAGCAATCTGAAGTAATGACATACACTGTATTTTTTTTTAACTTACACTATATGAGAAAAAGTATTGGGACACACCTGTTTATTCAGGGTCTGGGCTCGGCCCCTTGCTTCCAGTGAAGAGTGATCTTAGGGGCTGTTCACATATCGCGTCTTTTGCGCGCACAAGTCCATTATTTCAAATGGAGTCGTGCGGCAGTACAATGGTTATGCGTCCCAATATTTTTGTCCATCAAGTGATTCAGTATCGTTAAACTGAAATCAGTCACAATACACTGATGGATTAGCTGATGCTGATTGGAAGTGAAGAAAACAGCAGGATTTGTGTTGGTGTCAGATGGAATAGAGTAAGCAGAGCTATGGGTGTACTGATAAAGCTCAGGTTTCTTCTCTGGCTGCTATGGCTCATCCTCTGCAATCCTTTAGGCACAGCCACTACTCTTATAATCGCAAACCACAAAGGTCAGCAGTAGACCAGTTCCTTTTCCTCCAGGCGTTGTCTCTTGGCTCGCTGTGTGTACACAACCACACATTTCTCAGAATGTGGACATGTGTTGGTGCGTGTGGGCTGGCTCTTTTTGTCTCACTCTCGGGAGCCAGGTGGTTTCAGACACAGTTGACGTGTAACTTTGAATGCTAATGCCCGCTATCTCTGGTTCAGTTGGAACTGTTTGTGCAATTGTTCCATTGTTGGCTGCGAAGCACAGCTTGACTGGCCCTAGCTGTTTGTAAAATGCAGATAAAGTCTTTGGAATTGCTTAAATGAATGTAAATTTAGCCTCCTGTTATAACTCTGTTCTGCTGATCAGTTTGCACTGTAAGATCATGCGTACTAAATCTTTAACTAAATTTATTGGTTAAATTAACTGGTGTGTGTGTGTGTGTGTGTGTGTGTGTGTGTGTGTGTGTATGTGTGTTGGGAGACAGGGGGGTATAAAATTCACGCTCTCTTTGCATGTTAGCCCAATCAACCAATGGAAGGAAATACAATACTGACAGAGCTGTAGGTTCTCCAAGACCATGGACATTAGGTCTAGGTCATGGTTTAAGTTCAACAAATCAAGATTCATCACCGCAAAACCAGAGAGAATGCGTTGTAAATATCTTGTAAACCATGTCGGGGATGGGGCATAGAGGGCCCGGGTCAAGCAAAGTATCTCCTCTTGCCTGCTAATTAAGCCTGGCAACAGACCTAACTTTCAGACCTCTGGCAAAACCTTCGTTATGCCTAATAAGAAATTATATTTCACCACTCAAAAATGTCCGGTGTGCCAACGCCGAGTTTCCACTTTTAAATGCTTTGCTGCTGACCTGGACTACGTGTGGCAAAATAACATGAAGAATGTTGAACAATAGAGTCACATTTCGGCTGTGACCGTCCAGGCAGGAGGCAAACACACATGCTCCCATGCTTTTTAGCTTCCTTTACTTATAACCGAATAGGAGGCACAAGAGACCTCCAACCATAAACAAGGAACCTGAACAGACAGTATGGGATGAGACCAGGCCCCCTGCAGTGGCAGATAGCTTTAGTTGTATATTTGATTGGATTACATTCATGTTTTAGTTGAGATTTACAGAAATATTTGAGTTGTAACTGTGTAACTGTTAAAGGGAACAAGGCTGTTAAAAGCTTCTTTTCACAAAAGTGTTTGCAAACCAAATGTTATAGCACTTTTGTTTTGTTCCAGCATTACTTAAATTATAAGTGATTCCAGAGCATTGATAGAGGGGCATCTTTAAATTACAGGTTTTGTTGGCTGTTCTAGGTAAACAGTGTTTAATACCTACCATATAAGAGCTACTGCTACACAAATTACTATAAAAGGCCAATGCTCACTATGATCGAAAGCTATCAAAAACACACAGTGTGTTACAAGATGTTGTGTTTGTGGATTAACAGCAGACCAGTCAGAGTGCCCATGCTAACCCCTGCTTAATGCTGCAGGCACTTTTAATGGGCACTTCAGAGTATTTGAACCCGACCATAGAGCAAAAATGACCTAGTCTGGTAAATCAGGTTTTCTTATCATACATTGAACCCATTCACCAAGTGAAGCCGGGGGCTGCCACCTATGAGGGGCGCCGGTGTGTGGGGACGATACCTTACTCAAGTGTCATTGATGACACTAGCAGTTGGGATTCAAACCCACAACCTTCTGATTGCAGGGGCAACACCCAAAGCACAAGGCCACCAGCTGCCCCAAACTCAAAACAGTAGGACACTATTTTGAGTTATATATCATTTTTTACAGATATAACTAAAACAGAACGTTCCATATATAAAGTGAACTGTCCTGCAAATAAATATTTACTGTACTCTATCGGTATCCAGCATAAAAAGATTTGCTGTAATTGTTGCTTAATGAAAAGCAGAAAATAAGTGTAATTACGAAGTTGTCGTTTATCACATATTTGTTTCATGTTCATCTTTTCTTTTATTTTTCATATTGATCACATCTGTGCATGTCTGGTTACTGGTGAAGTGTCAGAGTCATTAAAAGTGAAGATAAGTATTTTACTCTTCCATACAATGCTAAATTCGAAAATCATTTTTGTCTTCCCCCAAAAATGTATGGCATTTTTGCAGACGCTTTTATCCAAAGCGACTTTCGTTCCCTACCTACAGGGGGCAGTATCAACCTGGAGCAACTTGGGGTTAAGGGTCTTGCTCAGGGACCCAGTGTTGGTGCTGGAGGTAGGATTTGAACCCACAACCTCTTGATCTGGAGGCAAGTTTCCTGAGCTATGTCCACCCCAAAAATGAAAACAAGCGTGACACTGCGTATGAGCGTTTCTAAAAATAGTGTTATGATTCACCACATAGATTTTTCCTGGGCTTGTTTTTATCCTTGCCTCATCACATTCCTGCATTCCCAGGCTGGTAAAGGGGCGGGGGGCATCACTACCTCCATTGATATGCACATTGCATGAATATCAAGATGAAACATATTCTCCCGACTGAAGTATGTGCAATGTATGTGCAAGTAGGGTCTGCTGATCTTCAGTTTTGGACTGTAGATGGTATCATGAGTATTGGTTTAATCTGGTTCAGAGTGTAGCGTATCCACTGGCTCAGAACGTGTGCGTTTATCATTAGAGATTACAGGGAATTCCATAAATTAATGTCCATATAATAGTGATTTATATGGGTATTGGAACTTTGTAAGTGGACTTTCAGTGGCTGTCTGCCATTTCAAAGCAATCGAGGAGAATTTGCTTTTACTGTCCAATATTACTGCTTGATGGACTTGCTCCCAAAATTCATTTTTCATCAACATGAATTTCAGCCCCTTCTTATTGACAGGACCTAATGAAATGTGAAAAGTCACTGTGGTCGCCTTGTCCAGAGATTTCGGAAAATGAAGCTTAGAAGTGGGCAGTGAAGCGACTGGTGGGGCTGTGGGTTAGCCATTGCTGAGCGGTCATGTAGTCGTCTCCTGGAAAGCTTAATGAGACCCCCTCTGACCGAATTGGTTTCACTGAACTAAGATTAGACATATGTAAAAAAGTAGTCCTGTTATGTTACATTAGTATCATCACTGGCTTTCTAAAAGCCCATATTTATGAAACAGTAACGCTATGGGACAGAGACATTTTCTTTAGTATAATTAATATAGATTTGGTAACATTTTACAGTAAGAAAATCCTTTTAGAGAGTGTAAAAATGATTTATAATCAGGTTTATTTATTAGATATTGCTAGTTGCTGTGTGTTAAAACACCAGATCTTTCCAAATAGTGAGCGTGCATCAATGTATGACAACTTGTTTATAACTGCTTATTAATTGTTTATAAAATAGCTACAGCTGAATTAACAACCTGATTAGCCAAATTATAAACCTTTCATGAGGGTAGTCTCATTATTCTAGCAGAACCATGCCACTCATTCTATAAGGGTTAAATATACCTCGCAGTTGGACAGTAACTGTCTGCTCAAGATAGAAGTAAAGCAACTCTGAGAACTTGAGCCTAGTAACGGGATGCCTTGTAAAGAAAGGATCTCTGGTAAACATTTTGTATTATTTGCTCAGATACAACATGTAACAGTTTGTTATGTGATCATAACCACCCTGCAATAGAGTTACAATATTTGATAAAGCGGCTTCAGTGTAGCTGATTATTGCAGCATATTCCATCCAGAAAATAGAATCCTAAAGTCTTCTGCTTCGGAAATTTTTTCATAAAATGTTCACCCAATGTGAAGGAAGGTTGGCAGAGGTGTTACGCTAGGCCTACCCAGTCAACTGGTGAAAGAATATATGCCTTTTTTTAAAAGGTAATGAAATTTGATTTGTTTTGTATGAATTATGTCTTCATGTCGTGACATCAACGTCAATGTCATAACGCCGTTAACGCCAAGATTCCAATGAGATTAACGCCGTTAAAAAAATGTATCTATGCCCACCTCTAATATGTATATATATCTATATATATATAGTTTACTTTGACTTGATTTTTCCTTGATTTTTTCCACTTGCCCACGTTCATCTCATCTGTCCAGTTGAACTGATATGTTGTCTTCACGGTGGTGATCCGTTGTGTGAGTTTACAGTGTTGGTTGGCTCTATGTGAGCATTCTAGCTGTGTACACAGTCTTACTGTTGTTTCATAGAGTGGGGGCTCTGGATTAGGTGGGATGGTGCTTGCTCTGCTGTCAGCAGTAGGCTTTAGCTTGATGTTATGACACGACCAAGTTGGCCTTCCCACTTTTTCACAGGCCCACTCAAAAAGTATTTCTGCCTACACCAATTGGCAAGTGACATTTTCCAGTGGCATGAAACAATAAAAACAGAACACAAAACAAATACGAACAAACAAACAACAAAAAAAACAATATAATGAGGCATAATCAAAGGCTGTTGGGATGGGAAGATGTTGTCATAAACCACATGGCTGGACCTGAGACTGGTCACTCTGGCAAACACCAATCGTTGTCCTCTGCTCAACTACCCAAAGGCAAAATGAAAACTGTTGGCACATTGCGACATGTAAAGGCAAATTATATACTAAGTAAATTGGTTATACAAGGGCTGCTTTGGTGGTCCTACTCCTTTATGTTGAGTGTAATGAGCTTAAAATTTTGTAACATTTGACTGTGCTTAATCCTTAGAACTTCTCTCAGCCGCTCTCCGGACCCCCTTCGTCTGCAGGAGACTATCCTGAATGTTCTCCGGTTCAAAAATCTCGTTTTCCAGTTGCTTCGAAGACATAAAATAAAATAAATTTGGACTTTTTGTTCTTTATGGGCATCTGTGTGTGACAAACCCTGCTAGTGGTTTTTATTAACACATGTTTTAAATTACAATAAATGTGGTTCTACATGACATAGGAACACTAAACAAAGTCTTACACATAGATTATCAACACAAACCTTCTATATAAGAAGCTGTTTTGCCGTAGGATAACATTCTACCATTTGTTGCGCTGCTGGCATAGATCTGTGTTAAATATACCTCACATTCGGACAGTAACAGTCTGCTCAAGACAGAAGTAAAGGAACTCTGAGAACTTGAGCCTAGTAAGGGGACACCTTGTAAGGAAAGGATCTCTGGTAAAGCATCTTTGCATTGTTTGCTCAGATGTGACAGGTTGTTGTGTGATCATAACCTAAAACAACCCTGAAATAGAGTTTCCATATCTGATAAAACAGCTTCAGTGTATCCTAGATTTATCCTATTATAGTCCTTCAAGAAAATATAATTATAAAGCCTACTGTTTGGGCAGTTAATCTAATAAAAAAGAAGAAGTGGACACAGAGAAAGAGAGTAAGAGAGAAACGAGGTGGCATTGAAGGTGTTCTGTCTGGCATATTCAGGAGAATGATGGAACATTCTTCAGTGCAGAAAAAAAAAACACTTGACTTCATTGATTCAAATATTTGTTTTTGCATATAAACTCATGTACAAGAGGTCTATTGCGGTTTACACTCAATAGCCAAAGGAGAACACCCACTTCGAAGTTCAAACAGAATTTCTCTTTCTTTGTCTTTTCCAGGAAAAGAAAGAAAGTTGATTTAGCTAATGTTTCGGGGCATGCTTTATACAGACAGTAGATGCAGGGCATCTACGCAGTTCTCCCGTTTTGTTTGCCGTTTTTTTCAGCACTGGATGTGGGACACCGTCTTACAAGTCATGCACAGTTGGAGTAATCTTGTCCCAGACTGTCAGAGAAGATGTTCCCTACAGGGCAAGCTTTAGCTTTCTGACAGATTACTGTGGGGAAGCTGCACCTCAAGTAGTTTCAGTTGATCCATTTAAAGAGCAAACAAGACCTCTTACTGTTATTATCCCGCTTTTGTTTTAAGCATGCGTAAGTGGTCTAATGCCAAGTGAATGCAAAGTGTGGCCAGAATTATGATCTAATCAGATTCAGAATCAGAAATCTTTATTGATCCTGGAGGAAACTGCTTATGTGATGAGAAACAGCGACAAGAACAATTTAAAGCTATACATTCTAAATAAAAACTATGCCATAGACACAAATGCTGGGTATAAATACAATAGATAATGTGGTGGTGGTGGCCTAGTGGTAGGATACTTGCTTCTGGACAAAGATGTCATAGGTTCGAATCCTACCTCCAGCACCACCACTGGGTTCCTGAGCAAGACCCTTAACCCCAAGTTGCTCCAGGGAGAGACTGCCCCCTTGTAGGTAGGGAATGGAAGTCTGTTTACATGTTTTGAGATATGCACCAAATATGTAAAGCCGGTGAAATTGTTCGAGCCAGTCTCGCCAATCGCTTAGACAAGAAGAGCAAAATGGTCTCCAGTGAGCGGCTCTTTTTGAAAGTGTAGGCCTGAAAAGCACTTCATATGTCTGGATGATTACTGGCATTCAGCTGCCCCAGCTATACATTTTCTCTTAAACATTGTTCAGGTATGGGCTGTTCTATTTAAAGCCTTCTCTTATGCAATATGTTGCAGTTTTGGTTACATTTTTTCTTGGAAAAACCCTAACCGTAACCCTAAACCTCAGGTGAACTAGAGAGACGAGACGTGTGTTTATGCGACAGAGATAAATAGCCGAGATCCATCACTATTTAAGCAACAGTTAGTAAAAACGTAAATGTCTGAAATTAACTAAAGGTCGCGTCCCCTTGTTCACTAGTTAGCCCCCTATATAGCAAACACTATGTCTCTCGGCTGGTCTGGGAACGCCTCGGGACCCCCTGGAAGAGCTGGACTGGGTTTCCCTGCTTAGGCTGTTGCCCCCCATGACCTGATTCCGGTTAAGCGGTAGATAATAGACGGATGGATGGATGGATGGATGGATAGATTTGTGTATACAGCATAGTGCATATTCATATTCATATTTTCTACAGATTCTACAGAATATATTTAGTCTTTATATTTTATATTGTGCTCGTGTCTGTGTCTGTGTCTCTGTGTGTCTGTGCAGTATTAAGATAAGAATATTATCTTTTTCAGATTAAGAATATTAAGATAAGATAAAAATAGAACTGAAACAGACTTACGTTTTCTGGTGGTCACTGACTCTGTTCCTCAGGACATTTATCTGAAAGAGAAATAATTTGGGGGTATTTTAGAGAAATGCTTTTGGTCTGTTCGATGCCATTATATCTTATGAAAATATGAAGAATTATGCCCCACAACAATATGTTTGAGCAATGCTGCATTTTGCTTTTTTCTTTTCGTAGTATTTCTGCTTTTCCTGTTTCTGCTTACCTCATACTTTTGTTTTGTAAACTGGAATTGTAAGTCAAACTTTTCAGCTTCTAATTGTTGCATCCAGTTCCACAGTTCCTTAGCTTTCTCTCTGCCATCATGGAAAAATATGAGAAAATTAGTGCAGAAATGTATCACTGTATTACAACTGTTGCATATTTTGCGTGAACGCTTACCTAAGAACAGACTCGCTGGCGTTGTCTATGTCTAAAGGTTTGCGGCGTTCACGGAGAACTTTCTTCTTCTTCTCCCTCCCAGTCTGTTTCTTTCCCACCTGTCTTTCTACCTTTAAAACCAAAGGGACATAATAAACATCACAATACAGTATATTCCACAAGATTCAAAGTATGTCGTTTGTTAATGATATTTTTTCTAGGTGTCTTTTGCCTCTCAGAAGGCAATTTCCAGTCCTGAACATATACTGTGCTCATCGATCGTACTTTATTCATGTAGCCACCAAAATGCAGACTGGTGAGAGTCTTCTTCTTGGCATCATCTTCTGCCTTCTTCTTTGCCTCTTCTTCCTCTTTGCGTGTTCTCTCCTCCTGAAGAAAGAGCACACATTAATGTTTGTGCTCAGTGTAATATAACAGGAATCACTCTTTAGCTAATATCGGTGCATACGGCCTGAAAAGTTTGGTGAAAGTTAAGAAGCGAGTAAACTAACTTCCAGCCGTTTCTGCCGTTCCCTCTCGCGCTCACTGCGGATCCTCTGCTGCTCGGCTCGTTCCGAACGCCGTTTTTCCTAAAACAATGAAAATTCCACACCGATGAGTCCCTTAATGGGGGAGTCGGACGGATTTTAATGTTGGGAGGACACTGTAGCGTAGTGTTTTCGAGAGGCAGGGGAGGTAAACGCGGACTTCAGTAGCAGAATAGTCTGTACTTTTTCTGTCATGGTTTTGCCAAAAACGAAACAAAGTGCGTTCCGTATCAGTTTAATCTGGAATTTTCACTGTTATTAGTAATGATCAACATGCAAGTGCAGAGTAAAAATGCGGTAGCAAAAATTACACAATATTATTTCTTACTTTAGGTAGAGCTGTTTTACTTCAGACATGGTGTCTGTTGCCAAACTGTAGTTTTATAGTGAAAATATGAAGATCTCTTCACAGCCATTTAACAGCGGAATGATTTCATTAGAATTATATCTGCCACATAACTTTTCATCAGACACATTTTCAACAGCTGGAAAGGGTTAATAACTTTGTTGCCAGTTTCATTCTGGGTGAGATCTATCAAAAACTCACTTCAGGGAGCAGTGGGACGAATTGAGAGACTCACGATTCGGTCTTTGAGACTAATGAGCTCCTCTTCCTCTTTCTTGCGACTTTCAAAATGGGCTTCAATCAGAGTCTGCAGCTCGTTTAGATCCTTCTCCATGCGCTTACGGTGGATATCCTGATATCCAGGGCAAAGAGTCAGCTCTGTGGTAGACTAAACTGCTTAAAATATTTTCAAATTATAACAATATAACACAAATATTTAAGATATGGTGAAATCTGCACTTTTTGAATGAAACAAAGTATATGCTCTAAAATGTCGCCCTAACCTTTAAAAATATTTTAGTCCAGTATTTAAATGAACTAAATAAATCCAAGCTTCTATTAAAATGCTCTTCTGCAGTCAGAGTAGTTACGAAGCATGCATCAAATAAGTCGTCTCTCACTCTCACACACATTTTAGGCTCAGCTGGACTCTACATCCTGTCCTGTGCAACTCAGTTCATGTCTCATTTTGTAACACTCACGTCAAAGTCAACCCTCTCTCCATCTGGAATCTTTGGAGGCACCAAATTTGGCATCATAAAAGGCCTGAGGAATAACGGCCAGTGATTAACACTGAGCGGTGATAAGTGTGATGTTGAGTGGGTAATGTAAAAGTGTTGGACTCACTTTAATTTTGGTTTGGTCTCCTCTTCTGATTCAAGAGAAAAGAAAACACACAGAGGACATTTGTGCATTCTGTACACACTACAAGAAAGATTTAACAAACAGCATCCGTTTAAGGCTTGGGCCGATTCGAGCCTGTTGGTTGCACCGTCGGATTTGTCAGTAAGTTGAATACACATTTAAATAATAAAGCATTAATGAATTAAACCAATTAAAAAAAGAGAGAAACACATTTTACATGTAAAAATCTTAATTGTAAGATCAGGACTAGAAACCATGTGCTGATTTATGTATTAGACTGAATGCTGATATTTAATGCAAGCATTAGCAAGAAAAGGCAAATAGATATAAATAGCAATTACCTTCTACATCCTCAGCCTCCTCTTTATCTTCTGAAAGACAAAGTGTTAGAGAAGTGTGGAAAAAGATGTGGAACAGAGTGACCGGAATAGAATGCTGATAAGGGGGGGGGGGGGGGGGGGGCTGAGATGTAACTGGAGCCCTGTTGTCGAATGGGTCATGTCTGGACAACACTGATAAAGGTTTATCAATTTTGTTTTAATTATTATTTTGCACAAACTCCATACGTTAACAGAACAGTGTGGGTGACAGTGTTAGACTGAGAGGTACTTTCTTTAGCCTCTTTCAGATGTATATTATTTGGCAAGAAAGACAGTAGTGCCCTAAACCTGCACCTGCTTTGAATTAGGATGGGTCTGGATTTGCTTTTAGAAATAAGGTGAATGTTACTGAAGTGTGGGACTTCCCATAATGCAAAACTGAGTGCTCCAAACGATCTCACCCATACTTCAGCCAACTGCCCTCTGCTGATTTATCTCACCCTGCACTTCAGCATCTCCAGCGTCGTCCAGCGGTGCGGCCTCCTCCTCTTCAACCTCTGGCGATTAAAAAGTTAGGCCACATCACTGCTAGTCTGGTTCTAACAAACATTTATGATATTCTACTTTTATGTTAATGAAATCACTTATGTAATAAATATTTAACGAAGAATGCAGTAAAAGAAAGTAGTGCAGGAGTGTCCAGAAGGTTTTCATGTATGTTGCAAGTGTGTTACCAATGCTACTCCTACACTCTATGACTGAACAGATTGGGACGCCTGACTGTTACACCAACAGGGATTTTAAAGTCATTGCATTCAGATATTTATACTTTAATATAGAATCGGTTCCCCTTTACAGCTCTAACAGCTTCCACTCTTCTCTGAAGACTCTCCACCAGATTCTGGAGTTTCTGTGGGAATCTGTCTCCATCA
>JBBPDB010014739.1:0-12752 GCA_037974465.1 Brachypetersius altus | reverse complement strand
CAAACACACACACAAGACAAAAGATCAAATCTCACTAGTACATCTAATCAATTAAGAGATACTAGAGCTAGAGATCCGTCAAGAGAACGAATCATTTTGTACATCAATTTAAAGATGTTCTAGCGTCAACCAAACAGCTCTTAATTATGCCACCAATTATGTCTTTTAATGTCTTGCATGGTTTAACACGAAAAGGGCATACACTGTGCACTGTGATCATTTTCAAATGTGTTTTTTGACCGAATGTGTGATGGACTACCGCAAAATATGTCAGGACAGTTGCCTCTGATATTGTGTCTCAGATTTGTTAAACTGAAGGGAGATCTTCATACAGAAACATTTCAAACAAAAACACATTTGTTAGTTGTGTAAGTTATAGCTGTGTGATTAAATAAGGTACTGTAACATGCAAAGATTACTCACTGCACCAAATGAACAATCAGATAAGGATAAACACTTATGCCTCTGCCTCTGTGCCAGTCAGCATTAAAATCACCTCAGGGTCTCTGTCATGTCGCCAAAATGGCTCTGACCCGTCAAGGCCTGGATTTTAAAAGTGTGCTGTGGTGTCTGGCACCAAGGCTGACACTTTGTCCAGCACATTCCACAAATGGTCGATTGAGCAATTTGGAGGCCAAGTCAACACCTTGAACTCTTTGTCATGTTCCCCCTCATTCCCAAACAATCTCTGCAAAGTGACAGGGCACATTACCCTGCGGAAAGAGGCCACTGCCATTAAGGATCATCTAGCTTTCACAATTTTCCCCTTGCAAAGGTTGCTTAGATCTTCCCATTTATCAATATTTCCTTGGCTGGTGCAATTCTAATGAGAAAATCATTTCACCTGTCAGTGGTTTTAATGTTGAGTGTGATTGGTGTGCTTTAGTGCGATCAGTTTTGATCCAACAAAATGACCCGCAGAATTACAAACGATTTGTTTCTGAGCTTAGAAATATTAATATTAATATTATTATTAAGATTCTAATAAATGGCCCCTTATTGTCATTATGAGACAGTTATTGATTCATGATTGCTGAAAACTGTCTCACAGTTATGGCTTCCGCAATAAAAAAAAAAGGAGCGCAGTGGGAAAAACGTCCACCTGCTCCTCCTTACTCATCTCTCCATCCTGGCACACAGCCAAGACCTGCCCGCCAGTGATTAATTAACTAATTAACCGCATAAACTCCTATCACTTTCACTACATTTAGCTGAGTCATTTACTACCTCCTGCATGCGCGCACACACCTATACACACACACATTCAGAATGAAGGTGAAATCTGAGGTGAAGTTTTCTTGACAAGATATATACATTTTTCCGATCACGACAGTTAAAATGTATATTATATAAATACATTATATTACCAAACGATTTGCTTCTCCACCTCCGCCATATGTGCTTAAGTGACATCCCATTCTTAATCGATAGGGATTAAGACGCCAATCCACCCTTTGCAGTAATAATAGCTTCAATTCTTCTGGGCAAGCTCTCCACAAGGTTTAGGAGTGTGTTCATGGGATTTTTGACCGTTCTTCCAGAAGCACATTTGTGAGGTCAGACACTGATGTTGGACGAGAAGGCCTGGCACAGTCTCCGCTCTAATTCATCTCAAAGGTGTTCTATCGGGTTGAAGCCAATCAAGTTCTTTCACATCAAAATCATTCACCCACGTCCTTACGGAGTACTTTGGGCACTGGTGCACAGTCTAGATGGAAAAGGAAGGGGCCGTCCCCAAACTGTTTCCACAAACTTGGGAGCATGAAATTGTCCAAAATCTCTTGGTATGCTGAAGCATTCAGAGTTCCTTTCACTGGAACAAAGGGGCCAAACCCAGCTCCTGAAAAAAACACCCCACACCATAATCCCCCCTCCACCAAACTTTACACTTGCAGATTTGTCCATCAGATTGCCAGATGGAGAAGCGAGATTCATCACTCCAAAAAACGCACCTCCACTGCTCTAGAGGCCAGTGGCGGCGTGATTTACACCTACTGCATCCGACACTTTGCATTAAACTTGGTGAAGTTCTGGCCACATGATGTTTGGAGGTCTGCAGCGATTGGATCTGCAGAAAGTTGGCGACCTCTGAGCTCCTGAGAGTGACCCATGGAAGTAACTGGAACACCAGAATTTAATTATTTTGATGGGTGAGTAAATACTTTTGGCTATATATATATATATTTTTTTTTTTTTTCCTCCTCGGCCATATGCACACACATAGATTACAGCAACACATTTGAATTAGAGTTTGAGGTTTGGTCAGCCTTGAATATTTATACAATCTGGACGGTGATGTAAACAATCCACTTGAGCAAAATGGAAAAAGCACAGATGCTGAAAAACACACTCTGCCTTTAGGTCCATTTAGGTAAAGCACTGGGCCTTTAAAATGCCAGAGAAAAATAAGATCTTCAAAACACAGGCAATACAACAGAGCCTTGAACTACATTTCACAAGCCACATGCTATAATGCACTGAGACAAACACACATACACTCAAACTCAGGCACACACAATGCAGTTTGTTAGCTGAAGGTGATCTAGTGCTTTAGTCAAACAAGAAATATTGTTCCATTACTTGTCCATTAACCATCCAGCATGTGTGCCATTCCTAAACAACATTCAGTGAAATTGAATTCTGGCCCATCAGGAAATAAATATGGAATGAAAAGGACATTATGCGAGTGGAATTGTGCTGAATGCGCGCAAGAGCAAACGTGTGGTTGTGTGTGTGTTTGGGAGTTTAGTCACGAGCGTGGAAAACGCTGTAGTGTTTAGACCTAATGAGAGACGGCTATCAAATAAAGTTGGCTTCCTTCAGGTGGCTTACTTATGACCTACCACACACTTTATTAAATGCCCCAGGTCATGAAAACAGAAATGTTCCTTGTTATTTTGCCATAAATGTCGTTTATGGTGGTGGCGTAGTGGGTAGTGGGTAGGATACTTGCCTCTAGACCAAGAGGTCATGGGTTCGAATCCTACCTTCAGCAAAAACCATCACTGGGTTCCTGAACAAGACCCTTAACCCCAAGTTGCTCCAGGAAGAGACTGTCCGCTGTAGGTAGGGAATGGAAGTCGCTTTGGATAAAAGCATCTGATAAATGCCGTAAATGTCTTCCATATAATCCTTTTTTCAGATGCTCTAAGAACCTTTCAGATTGTTCGTGTAAAATACATAATTAACCTTTAAGTGATATTAAATGTACTGCAAATAAATATTGCAAAACTGTATCATTGAATGACAGTGTGGTATTAATACAGTCTAAATTACACTAAATTCAGATTAATCAGTTTCAACTTTGTATGGCCATGGCCATGCCAGTAATGCTAGTAGGCATACTTTCTTGCTAGTACATGCTAATCATAGTATATGCTCTGTGACTAAAATTCAGTAGTCTGACATTGGCCTCTCTGCTGGGACCTGATGTATGAGACACTATCATGTCAGAAAGGAAAAAAGGTTGAGAAATGTCACACACAGCCCTCATTATGGTGTGGCTGTAGAGGAAGAATGCATTATCACTGACACAATGCCTCAGCGGTCACGCATGGGCATGGTGGGCCGTCACAATGTGAAAAGCAGCTACAAGGCAACTGTAGGCTATGGTGACAAGCAGTGTGGCATTCTGCCAGGCAGACAGAGGGCTAATGAGACAGACGCACACACACACTTGTGCATATAGATATACACGTCCACACACACACACACACACACACACACACGCACACCTTCCTACCACCTTCTCACTAATTCTACAGGCTTAAAATGGCAAATGCTTATTTCACACCAACTGTAAATGTCTGGCATCATGGGAGCACAGGGAAAAAAATCTCAGTTGCAGTGTTATCTAGCATATGAGGCACAAAGTACCAGGAATGATACCAATTTATTGAGCGAACTGAGAAAAACTCATATAATTACATATGTCCTAATAATAGTTTTAGTTAAAACCCTGGATTACTGACTGCTATGATTGTCAATTCTCTACTGTAATGATTCTTAAACTTAAACAGCAAACAAGCATTAAATAACAAACAGTGGGGCATGAGAAAAAGACAAATCAGTTTATTTGTTAAAGCATTCCTGCTAAAGGGCAGGTTTGGATTAGAAATTGACAATCTAGCAAAAATACAGAACCATGATTTTACATTTTACTTTTTTTTTTACAGTTCATAATCCAAAATATTAATTTGAATTATATAAAATGTTTTCTGAGGTTTGATAAGAACAGACAGAGAGCACAAGCAGTCTCATGCTTAAAAAATACTTGCAAAAACACTTCACACAATGCACTGCACACAATTAAATGAAGCACACCTGGTTATGCTCTCCTTGTCCTGGAGTTAATCAGTGTTCTTTAAGAAATGACAATATTTGTGATATACTCTGAACAACATGTTAAGAGGATAGAAAATGAGCTGGAGTGCATCATCACAGTCAACATTTGGTCATGGGCAAAGGCTGAAAATTAGCTGACCTGTAGCTTCAAAGGTTTAGTTGAGCCTAATGAAAATAGTGGTATTACAACAACCTTTTAATGAAAAATATACAAACAATTTAGTTTATCTTTAGAACCATTGAAGGTAGGAAAAAACATGCCTAAGTAACATTAAAAATATTTTCCTGTTATTACTGTTAATATTACTGTTTTCAGCTATGACTTTTGTTCAGCATTTTGTGTATTATATGCTTTTCCTTACCTGCATGAATCTGTATGCCCTGTGTTACCTGGAACTGTTTTTGGATTTCAATGCCTTTGTTACATTTCTTGACCTGGAATGGCTTGTATCTGTTCAAAGCTGCTCCTTACCCCTTTAAACCTCTCAAGATTTTATGCTTATACTCAACAGTCATGGTCTCATCTGAGCAGCTGATTGAGGATTGCAGGGAAAAAGAAGACCAGAACAGATATATACACAGTTTCTTGTAATTTTGTAATGCTTGTAATTTTAATTAAAATATAATTTAGACTGATACAGAATACCCTGGAAAACCCTCATATCTTTACCAAGGACCCACAGCAAGATTTAGTTTACGTTTACAGCATTTAGCAGATGATTTAGACAAAAACAACTTCCATTCTCTGACTACAGGGGGCAGTCTCCCTGGAGCAACTTGGGTTTAAGAGTCTTACCCAGGAACCCAGTGGTTATTTGCTGAAGTTAGGATTTGAAGCCATGACTTCTTGGACCAGAGGTAAGTATCCTACCTACTAGGCCACCACCACACCCCCCATATTTTTCATGAGAATAGTAATGCAATGGCCTGCTGTGTAATGGTGCTGCACAACCATCATATACATTGAAACCTTCAATGTTATTTTATCAGAAATGCCAGCATATAAAGTACACAACATGATTAAGTGTCGTGGCCTGATAAAAATATTAAACTCTTTGCCTAGAACTAGAAAGTATGTTTGGAGGGACAAAAAACACCTTTCACTAAGGGAACACGTGCCAGCTGTTAAGAAAAGGGGTGGATCTATTGTATTTTAATATAATAGCCACACTGAACTGTTACAGTGGAAACGTGGATATAGAACGAAGAAAGGATTCTATTAAATATCAACCAATGCCACAAGTTAATAACCTAGAGTCAGTGAAGAAACTGAATATGCAAAGAAACCAAAGATAAAGGCTTCATTGCTACCAGACATGAAAATGTGTGTTTAGATTTTAAACATATAGTGCATGCTAGACAGCTTGTCAGTATGTCTAGAATGCTGAGGAGAAAATGCAGAAAAAAATCAGTCAAGAAATGAAAGACTGTTTGGATGAAAAGACTGTTTGGATGAAAACATTTTTGCAGTCATCTAACAAAGATGCAAATATTTAGCAAATAATAATTGTCTATTATAATCAGAAGAAATGTCTCCCAGTTTTAACTTCCCCAAAATGCTTTTTTTTACCTGATGTACCAAAATGTTTGTCCATTTTCAATTAATTGTATTTGCAATACCCAACACCTGTGCACATATCCACTTATTTAACCTACAACAGCTTAACCCCACCCATTCATGCTAAAACTGTTTCAGTCCTGACAGCTTTTGAGCAAGATAGCCAATTAAAATAGAAGAAAATATGGTTTGCTATAGTGGCAAAAACAGAATAGGACAAAGACTATTTAGAAAATAGTCATGCAATTTTTTACACTGGAGACATAGATGTAAAATTAAGCTCTGCAGAACAAAAAATAGAGGATTTGGACTCTAGGCTGCATGTCACGACAGGGAGGTTGAACGCCCTGTTGTGATTTTCCTTGGGAGGGAAGGCGACGAGACAGGCAGGCTTCCATGCTGGTGCGAAGGTTTATTTACACGTGACAAAAACCAGAACATAAAGAAAGCTGGCGCTGGGGCCGAAACAAACAGGAAACAGGAATAACATAAGGCGATGGACACATGAGGAAGGGTAGCAGACACACACTATAAATACAGAACATAATCAGACTAGAAACACGGGACAGGTGAAAACAAAAGGGCACGTGACAAAACTCAGGACTTCAAAGTAAAAGAACCCCAGAACACACAGGACAGAAAACAGGGGAAAAAACAAACAGTGGCCACTAGCGGCCACCGACCATGACACTGCATGGAGAAATCCTTTCTTTATCATATTTCCATGGACCTAATGTATCTGTAAAAGGTTTCTAAAACAGTGATTCATTAAAGAATGTTAATGTTAAGAAACAACCCCAAAGGTCATTTAATTGTTCATTTGTAAATATGGCTATTTGTTGTTTATAACATGCCCAGATGGTTCAGAGCCATAGATTGCTGAAATCCTCATTAACCTCAAGTTGCTCGGGCTCAACTCTTTTTGATTGATCAATGTTAAACATTTTGGCCGTAAGGGGACTGAAGAGTGTGTGTGCTGTGCTTTGCTTGGAGTGTCTTATTGGCCATGACAAAAAGTGATGGTGGGTTAATAGGCCAGATTGTGCCTCTGACTCCAGAAAGTCTATTGATCATCATCAACCAACACCAAGCTAATTACTAACAAGAGTGAGGTGTCACTCTGATAGGACCCACAAAATCCTTCCTTTGCAATTCTGAGTGGGAAATGGAATGTAACTTTTCTGTTAATGATAGAGAACCTCTATGCCTTTTGCACACATTAAATTTAAAGTTCTATTTCCAAAAGGATTTAGATCAGGGATGTCAAACTGTGGCCCTGGAGGGCCTCAAACACAGTCACTAAACCTGATAATTAACTGACTGTCACACGCACCTGAGCACATGACGTCACGAGGTCCCGGGTTCATCTTGGTGTGGACTCTAACTCCTTTAGGAGCGTTCTGAGAGTAACTGTGTGGCTTACCGGCTTTTCCGTGTCTCTCACGTTTAAGCTCTTCCACCACACTACACATTGGGCACAGTTCACGTCTCATTCTGACCTCCACCATGACAGAATGTCAGTGTCCTGGACCCTAGAGGAAAAGAAACAGCTGTGTGAGATGGTGACCCAGCAGATGAAATTGTGGGTCTGAAGCAGGAAATGGCGGCTCTCTGTGCAGAGACGGTTGGTCTTCACACAGAGATCGCCAACTTGCAACAGACTCTGAAACAGATTTCAGCTGGGGAACCTAGCACTCCATAGGCTGCCTCTCCACCTCCTCTGGCTCCGGCTGTCACTCCAGACCCTCCGCTTCCCAAGATAACTCTTCCAGACAAATGGAACGTTAAGGATGGGAAGTGTGAGGTTTTTCTGACCAACTTAAGCCTACTCTTTGAGTTCCAGGCGCAGAGTTACCCCACCGATCGAAGCTGCATCGCCCCGCTCACTCCCCCGATCACCATCGTGCCGTCTGCCCTCTCCACCCGGGAAACGAGTCGACCAAGTGAAGAGCGGGAGCAGCGATAGTACGGGGTGGGGGACCATGTGTTGCTTGCCATCAAGTGGGCCCTGAGAAATGGCGTCACTGGCTACAGGGCGGCAGCGGCCCATTCACCGTATGGAAGGACCACCAAAACCTCACCACCATTCACCAAGCCAAGATTTACAACCCCAGGCAGGCTGAAAAAAATGAGACCACTGAGGATTTATTTTTATTTTTAAATCAGCATCTCTTTGAGTATGACAGCCATTGCATGGCAGTATCTGTTAAATTCCTACACAAGCACCTCATTCTGCTCTATGAGATACTGATTCCTGATCACCTGAATTAAATCTTATTTAATTAGGGAAAGTATAAAAACACAGCTGTAATCCACACTCTCCTCTCGCAATGTGACCAGCTTGATGGTAAAACACTACTAGAAGTATGTCAAAGGTAATTATTGCCATTTTGTTTGAGTGAACAAGAGATGTGTTTTCAGTAAACGCTGCATAATTTCTCTTATTTTGATGTTTTGTCATTTCCCTTAAAATCATGCTTTAAAGAACAATATTTTTATTTGGAAATGAGGAGAATTATTGCCAGCAGTTCTTAAAAACTAAAACAAAGCTGTTCATTTCAGAACCTGCACCTATAATAGATAAAACCTGAGAAACTGAGGTCTCTTTTTTTTCTGGAGCCCTATTTGAAAAAAGGGAAGAAAGATCTAACAGAAAAGCTTGGAATGTTTCAGTTAGGGATCAATGTAGTGATTGTTTCCTGGCCTCAGTTTGTATTTGTAGCCTGCATTTTTGCTAGTTTAGTGTCTTTTTATTCTTCTATTTATTTCCTCAAACCATTAATTTGGCAATTTGGTGTTGGCAGAACTTGGCAACAAGGTCCCTGAGCCCAGCATGAAAACAATATACTATACAAAGATCCACACCCCTGCTTTGAGGTTCTAGGAAACCGCCTGTGGCTGATGATGCTCTGTGACGCAGTCATGATGGGTTTGGACTCTTGAAGTTATCCCAGGATTACGTCAGAGCAGAAAATTCGTGGTCCTCCTCATTCTACCCCCTAACTCCAATGCTGAATGGTGACTTGAATGCTGGAAGCATTAATATTACACATCAAAAGCCTGTAAGCCTCTTGGCATTTGTTCATCCTTAGTGCATCACGACGCAAGCCGCCAGCCTTTAGGAGCAGGATTACCTTTAGACTAGACCAATGGGATAAATTAAATGTTGGTACATGAATCTGCAGTAGAACACAGGTTTACCAGGCCCATGATGGCTGATATGCAAAGCATAAGGAAGGGTCTGAGGTGTATAATGAGTATGTTTGAATATTCCAGAACATTTTGAAACACAAAGAGACTGCCAACCATGCTTAAAGTCTACTCAAGTTTTCATTTGTGGTTCAGTGTTTAGGAGCAGCCCATTTCTTGTATATTTCTTTTGGTTTTTAAACTTATGCAGCAAACAAAATGTTAATAACTTTCTCATTGCCCCTGATTTTATCCCTACTTTTATCCCTAAATGCCTTGATGAGTAGTCAAAATCCAATCTTCTGTATGCCGGGTGATTTCCCACCTCACCATCCCTTATAGCATTCTCGTATCTTTTTCATGGCTATAAGACCTTGTGCACAAATTATACCAGCTTATTTCATGTATTACGTGAATCTGGAGTATTTTCAAATGATAATACCAGAACCTTAAATTACATCATCTCTCAAGCTAATGTCATGTTCTCTGAAATTGAGGGTGAATTCTTGCCCCACTTATGGTAACCCTGACCAGAGGGCATAATTGGATATGAAAAAACAGGGAAACCCCAAATATGATATAAAAAAGCTCAAGGACTTATACATTGATATTTCTGTTTTAATGAAAAAAAAAAACTGGTTTATAGCAACACTGAATCAACATCAACATTTAATCATATATTGAATCAACATGACTTTTTCAACACTGTAATATACTGATCACCAGCAGATGGTCCACATTTTTGGACAGCGAACACAGTGATTTGAGCAGCACTGCTGTTATCCTATCTTGAGGAGTGGCAGGGCTTTGGACATGCAAAGCAGCATTAAGAGATGAGTGACTTATTTTTCACAGCTATTTTTTAAATTAAATAGCAGCATGTAACAGCAAATGATTCTGTGCTCTGTCTATGGCATGGTTATGTCAGTGTTATGTGGCCGTGTTCAAACTAAATTTTACACAGTCTTCCATTAAATTATGTAGGTTATATGAATTTACTTGTTCTTATACACTTTAAACATGCTATACTTAAGTGTGTTTTTAATGTAATGTGGAGATATTAGTAATTTAAGCAGTATTTCTTTTATTAGCAGTTTTAGCACTTTTATTAGCAATTTTTGCTTTGGAGGGACATTGAGGGATTCCTCTCTAAAACTGCAACCCATGATGAAATTTTGCAATAGACTCCTTTTTAGAGGACAGGTCCCCAGTCATCATTGACCGTCTTCTGATAAAAGACTAAAAACATTCTCTTTCAGGGTGCAGCAATCCTCCAAACTGTGGCATACTCTCATTGCGCACTCATTGACAGGACGTCTCCCAGCAGGATGGACTTTATTTGAAGATGTTTTTTGCTGTTTTGCTTGTATACTCCCAGTGTCTCCGTTCTACTTGTCTATGCTGAAATGTGTTCTATAATTGAAGTAAGCAGATTACGGAGAACATTGCATATACCGTGCAGCTGCCTTCTCAGGATAGGACAAATGGGTTAGAAAAAGCCATGCATGCACTTTTACACAATCATATCCACAAGATTAGGTGCACCTGGTCAGTCAGGATTTTCTAGGTGACAACAAGGCTTATTGTTTTATGTTATATGACATATGTTAATATGTCTTAACAACCTGTGTTTGTTTTTACAGCTCCTATCGACCTACAGCACCAAATGGTTTTAAGTATTCTTTGCTTTAACCCACTTGATCTCCTCGACTGGTTATGGAGTCATTCATGATCTGGATCAGGTGTATTGAAGCTGGGAATAGTGAGTATGCAGTACTGTGGTTTAAAAAATATGTTACTAAGTTAATAAGAATAATGAAAATAATGAAAAATGATGAAAAACCTTAACCCAGTCTTTCCTATCCTTCCTTCTGGCTAAGTTCTGAAATAAATGCATTATAATGCTTTGTTAATGAGTCTGTAGCACCAGCTTCTATTCTGTTATTGATGTAGTCTGATAATAACCTGAGCTAGACTGGTAAAAATGAATCTTCCAAGTTCTCCATTGCTGATGCTGAGTTAGGAAATGGACCAGTGACCCAGATCAGGTTGACTAGTGGGCACATTTGGGGCCTGCCTATTTACATTGATAAAGAGGATGAACATAGAAAAACCTGGCCTGGATAGCAACCAGCCGTTATGCTTAGTAGATTAATTTCTGCTCATTACATTCTCCATAACTAAAGTGTCCTATATTTTCCTGCCAAACATGCAGAATTCTCCTGTCCCATCTCCCACAGGCACCAAAATGACAGGACTAGCACTAGAGTGGTAATGAGATCCTCTACTGCAAGGCTTTCGAGTGTAGAGAGCAACACGAAGACCGGAGTGCTTAAAGAGAGCTCAGCCAGGCTAATGTTTGTGTTTGGATTTCCCTAGAGACACACTCTCTCTCGTTCTCACGCTCTTCCTTTCTCTCTCTCTCTTTCTCTCGCCTTCCCTCTCTCGCTCACTCTCTGTTTTAGCCTCCCAACATCTCCCAATACCCCTTCCTCCCTCTCTCTCTCTCACTCTCTCTCCCTCTCTCTCTCCCTCTCCCCTCCACCTCTACTCCTCTTCCCATAAGGGAAAAGGATTGGATTGGATGTTGGCACAAAACCCAAGCAGAATTTCCCCCACTGGAATGAAATCAATTATTCATGCAGGTGGCTTGGAGCCTTGAGTGCAAGGCTGACAGCGTAAGGGGGAGATGGGAGGTCTGGGAAGATGAGAGGGGGGAAGAAAGGAGGAGAGGGACATATGGACTGCATTGCGTGCAGAGTGTTTTGTGAAGCAGCACTAGCTGTGTGTCTCACTGAACAGAAATGATGAGTAGAAATATTTAACTGTAACATAAACAAACAGAAATATGAGCACTTATGATATTAGAACCACAACAAGTGCCAGGCTTCAGGATATCAGTAGAGTTTTAGTTGGACAGGAAGGGGTCATTTGACTGAAATGCAAAATGACCAACCACAGTCAAGCCTCGATTCTTTAGTAGGGAATTTTAGTTTAGTCCAGTTTTCAGCTGCAGGCATTGCATTATACAAGAGTGAACCTCTACTAAAACCCCTTAGGTTCAACATAACTTCAAATAATGTGCCTTTCTGCAGAAAAGATTTTGGTCTGATGTACTGAAATAAACTCTCCATTTTCTTACTTGAAGAAAAAGTGGAGTTTAAAGGAAAGAACCAAACGTATTTGATTAGTCAGTCTATAGTGTATATATTTTATATAGCATGCATGTAAGTTAGCTGTATAATAATATATCTTAAGCTTATACCTAATCAGGCTTAAAGTAGTATGCCGCTAAAGAACTAGTGCTACTAGTAGAACTAAAGCTTTGGTTAGATTAGTTAACAAATTCAGCTAAACTAGCAGTTGCACTAGCCAGTGCTTGCTATTCCAACTGCATACCTCCTGTTTCAAGTTAACTATTTTCACTAATTACTGCTTTTCACTCTTCATCCATCAAACTGAAAGACTCAGTATATGATGTTGTATTAAATCTGACAACATATCAGCAATGACTGCGCATGATTATAGAAAAACAGGCAAAGTCATGGTGAGAGCAATGGATGATCATCTCCTTATTAGTAGAATCAGGCGCTGTGGAGAGCATCCTCACACAGAACATCACATCCTGGTATGGGAATAGCTGTGTTCAGGACTGTAAAGC
>JBBPDB010014728.1:0-12754 GCA_037974465.1 Brachypetersius altus | reverse complement strand
GGGGTTGCACATTTCTGTGTTTTTTTTTTCCATCTGAGGGGGAAAAAAAAACTACAGCAACATGCACCCCCACGTTTGAACAGTCAGGAAGTTCAGTCTTCGATCTCAGAAGGATTTGAGAAGCCGTGGCCAGACACCCCAGTTTAGACCTTGCTGTGCCTCTGAGCTCCATGTCGGGGTTTTAGCAAAAGCCCTCCTTGAGGAATTTCCGGCGGCTTCCGTCGGGGTAGAGTGAGGTCGTTCCTAGCTCGTAATGATGACGGCGTCCACCAATCCTTTATTGGGAAAATGGCACGGCTGGTCTGGAATCGGTCCAGTGATACAGATCTCGATGGCCCCGGATGAGCGGTGGCTTCTTTTCCAAGCAGTTCAAGGCATGAATGAATGAATATTAAGGTGATGTACGAGTTTGGTTCTTTCATTTCGTAGAAATGTGGCCACAGATAAACGAAGCCCTTTTTGTTTTTCCCTTTCAGGGCAGATGATGATAGGAGAGGAACGTGTCAGAGAGACAATTCAATCTAATGTTATCGGAAAGAATTTGCACTCCCTAAGAGGCTTTCACCTCTAAAAGCTGTCAGATTGGGATCTGTTTCGCCAACACCGCTCTCATAACAGCTACTCGCTAAAAGCTGTTTATTTCCCGCAGCCAGTAATGGAGTTTGGGAAAGTTAGTATTTCGGCTGTTATTATATTCTCAGTTCCAACTTCTTCAACTGATAACGGCAATTTTTTGGCCATTTCTGACAAGAACTAGCATGTCATGTGACCGCGAGGGGGTTTAATGTGGTCCATCAGGCAAGACAACAACTGCCATAAAGCACTCATATTCAGAAGCACATAGTAGAAAACAAACCATTTGCGTATATTTAATTCAACAATTCCTGTCCCTGTCCATAGCCAGGGCAAAAATATATAAATGAACCAAAAAGATGAACAAATAATGTGGCGGAAATACAGTACATATACATTTAAATAATCGAATGTAAATTTCATTGTCATACATAGGGAGATTTAGTTTGTTCAAAATACTCAATTTTCTTTTTTCGATGGGTGCAAGTGACAGTTCAATGCATATTTCAAGTTGCCTAAAATGAAATAAATGTCACAGGAATTTGTTTTAATGTTCGCTTATTTAAATGCCTGTATTATGTATTTAGTTGCATATTAAGGCATTAATGTAGATTGATACAGGTCTACATTAGCTTTTCGCGGGGGTTACGTTCCAAGACCACCCACGTACACTGAAAAACTGTTGTTTTGGTAAAAAAAAAAAGCCTAAGAATGCCTATTGTTAAAGTATAAACCCTAAACATATTCATTTTGTGTTAAACTCAGTTTAATGCATTACATTTAAAGAAAATGTAAAGGTAAATAAATAATCAAATTCAAAAAACTTAAAATACCATGAGCATTAGTGGTTAGCATTAGCAACATGCGCCGAGTGAAAACAAAGACTCACAAAAGAAACACAAAAGAAAGGTTGAAATAATTCTCTCTACACCAATGTTTAGACAGAGCACAGCTTACTAATACTAAATATACTGAGATAACTGTTGAAAATGGTGGGGGGCTTAAACTCTAAAATACGAGGACAAGACATGGAGCTGTCATGCTACATGCTGTAGCGGTTTCTTCTTCTTTTTATGTGTTCTTCTACTTTTCAGTGTATTACTGCCACCACTGGACTGGTGGCGGTAATACAGTTCGGTTCTCAAGCAAATTTGTGTTATACTGAATCCACTGCTGGTCCATGTAAATCTGAGGGTTTACTGTATTTATATGCATACATAATCTTCAAAAGATCTACTGGGCAGTTCTTAATTAACCGTTATTAAATACTAAGTAACATTTTGTTGGGGGGTTCATTTTTATTTAGATTTACTGATCAGTGAGTTTCAGAATGATCTGAATGGCATATGAATAGATCCCATCATGCTAACAGACTGTAATGTCAGTAAGAGGATCTGCAGCACCCCCAGCACCCTCTACTTCTCGCATTACATGCTTATTTTGTTCTAAATATTAAAGGTTCTTGCATCATATGTTTATATACGCTGGCAGCCACCAGGGATTTAATCCAGACACAGTCTCTCTTTCCATCACAGATGCGTTTCTTTTTGTGGGGTGCGTGGTTTTAGAGAAATGCGGTGGTGTGAAAACAGCTCATTCACACTCTCTGGCTGGAGATCAGAACTGATATTGGTGTCTCTTGGCCGGCGCCTCCTCATAAACGGCTGATAATGAAGTATCTCCCTCCACGCTTTGTATCATGAGGCGCTTGCGGCTGATCTCGAATCGGCATTGCCGCTTCCCTCGTGATAACTGGGGTCGAGGCGGGGGCAGGCAGAAGAGGTTGATTTCAGATCGGAGTAAAAGCTTGAATGTCTTCCCGGACAGACGTTGACCTCAGAGATTTGCTGAGATTTCAAGGAGGCATCGAGGAATTAACCCCGAGGTCCCCCGAGTGTTCCGCAAGGTGGGTTCCGGAGGGAGAGCAGGAGAAAAGCTTTTCAAGGAACCCACTGGGGGACAATACACACAATCTCAGTCGGCCCAGAGCACTCACTGAATTGGTCAAATGAAAGGAATGAAGCTTCAAAAGGAAAGACTTGCCTCAGCATATGACAGACAAAGAGAAAGGAGGGAGGGGGGAAAAAAGCTAATGGACTACATTGTATTGAAATTTGCCATCTGGGTCTGTCCGCTAGGGTCTAAATAGCGAGGCAGTCTAATCGGCATGTCTGCAGGAACAAAGGACTTGTAAAAGTAAGGAAATCATCAATTGCCTACATTCACGGGGTCCTTTGAATCAAAGGAATGGCATCCGGATGGAATTTTATTTCATTCTTTATTATTTTAGCCAACCCTCTCCATTTAATTATGTCCGATTCCAATCCCACCCTCTCGCAGTCACATGATGCCACCAGCACTGGGAGGGGTGAAGACGGGCATGTGCTTCCTCCAAGCCACAATAAGCTCCAGCACATCTTTCCAAACTGCTGCGAACACAGCGCCACAGGACAGATCAACACGCTTGGAGGAGAACACTAACTTCCAATTCTGTTACACCCAGTTAACAGAAGCCCATGCTCTAGCTAGCAGTGCCCTGAGTGTTGGAGGAGAGGAGGGCCTTCCAGAAAGAGCAAGAACAATCAGACTGTGTGGGGAGCAGTGTGTGTGGAGCAGTGTGTGGGGAGCAGTGTGTGTGGAGCAGTGTGAAAGAGCAGTGTGTGGGGGAGCAGTGTGTGTGGAGCAGTGTGAAGGAGCAGTGTGTGGGGGAGCAGTGTGTGTGGAGCAGTGTGAAGGAGCAGTGTGTGGGGGAGCAGTGTGTGGGGAGCAGTGTGTGAAGGAGAACAACAACATTGTGTAGGTTCGGCAAATAATATGAAGCGGTGGTGATCTAGTGGGTAGGATATTTTCCTCTGGACCAAGATGTCATGGGTTTGACTCCTACCTTCAGTACACCACCACTGGGTTCCTGACCTTTAACCCCCAGTTGCTCCAGGGAGACTGCCCCCTGTAGTTAGGAAATGGAAGTTGCTTTGGATAAAAGCTGCTAAATGAAATATTTATACTGTGAACATCATGACCTCTGGTTTCATTCAGCACCATTGTAATGAAATTAGAGAATGTTAAGTTTGTTTACAACAGATCGATGAATAAAGCAGAAATTCTGAACATTCGGTGGAATTCCCCCTTAAACTCGTGGCGGTGTGTGTGTGTGGCGCTGGGACGAGTGTGTCAGGCATAGCTGTGTGGCAGTAAAAATATTAAGCCAATGGCAGCTCTGTGGTCATTGATGAAGGGTGACTACCACCAACTGCGCATCAACAGATGGGCTCCAGTCTGTAGGTGTAAACCAGCGAGGCGAAGCTTCAGGATGTGCTTTTCCAATAAAGTGGCCAGTGGGCATGAGTTTCTCACAGTTAGCATTTAGGCTAATTAATGTGTTCTGAGGAGAGAGGCAGTGCGTGGTACTCCGGAGGCTTTCCAGAAGAGGGGAATGTTTGATTTCTTGGACGAAGACCTGAGCGAACCATTTATTCATGTTTTCATTTGTTTCTAGGCCAGATCCCAACAATCATTTCAGCTAATAACAGTCTGGGCATGAAGATAAGCTTCTGCCAAATCTCCAGTAATAATGACGAAAATAGGCCGCGTCTAAAGCCTTGCTTTTGTTTCTGACTGATATATTGGATTTTATAGTCATAAAATAACACATAATGTTTTTTTCAGGTTTTTCCCCTTCTGATCCAAAGTTTTTGATTTCCTTAAAACATTTAATGCTTCCATTCTGGAAATGTTTTGCATCTTAACTAGCCCTGAATGGCCCTGAAATGAATCAAAAGCAAATATGCAGAACACTTATTAAGCATTTATTAAACACTGTAGTCCCCTGGTGAGACTACAGTGAGAGAGCCGTTGCTACAAGAAGCCTCCAGGCCATCATAAAATGTATTAAAGTAATGGTTCAGCAAAAAACTCCCATCAACCCCCCCCCCCCACCACCACTTCCACGGACACAGGCGATCAACCAAGACATGTTCTGGGTTCGAATTCTGCTTCTAATCCGCTCAGTCTGCATCCAGATCTTCAGTAATGTGAGGAAGACTTAGGTTGCAGACTTAGGTTGAGCTGTATAAATGTACTAAACTTCACCATGTAGCCAGTATCAGCCACCCTATAACTCCTCCCTCTGTCACACACACCCATCAGACTCTATAACTCCTCCCACGATCACACACACCCATCCAACTCTATAACTCCTCCCTCTGTCACACACACATATACCAGACTCTAAAACTCCTCCCACTATCATACACACACACCCATCAGACTCTATAACTCCTCCCCTGTCACACACACTCATCAGACTCTATAACTCCTCCCACGATCACACACACCCATCAGACTCTATAACTCCTCCCACTATCATACACACACACCCATCAGACTCTATAACTCCTCCCCCTGTCACACACACACTCATCAGATTCTATAACTCCTCCTCCTGTCACACACCCACAAAATAATGTGTACAATAACCTGCTAGTCTCTGTGTGTCTGTGCAGTCGTAATATAGGAAATTTCCTCCAGGATGAAAAAAGTTTTCTGATTCTGAGACAGAGTGGACATACAGAGGCTTTTGATAAGTATAAGTGAATATGAGTCTCAATCCTGATTAAAGCAGCCATTTGATGGCATTTATGAAAAATACCCTTTTCAATTAGCACAATTCTCATAGCAAACAACTAAATTACAGTCAGTCAGAGTCCTCAGGGTTCTCTGTTTCTTTTTATTACTGGGGAAATTAGTGGATAATCATTTTTGCTACAGGAGCCTTGCCATTTCCACCCGAGTCTCAACAATTAATATTAAAATAATGAGGTAGAGTTGAGAATAAGACAGTTTTACCTCTCGGGCCGTAAAGATGGTGCTGCATAATGAAGAACCCACCTTATTTTCCAACTCGCCCTTGTCTGTTCCCCTGCCTGTTAATGATGAGGGCTTCAAAGGCAAAGATATGAAACGTCTTGCATGCTTTGATGGCACCTTGGTAATTACCGGCAAAGGATTTAAATCATTTGTTTCATCTTTTTGACGCCATGACAAGGAAGACGGCAGAAGGAGGTTGAGCGCGGAGTTCTGATTAGCCTAAGTGAAGCACTTCATAAATAGTGGCTTTTAAGATCATCCGAGTTTCACGATAAGTAATTGGAGAGGGGGGAAGTGGACTTGAAGACACTTTCATTTGTTTGAGCTTTGATAGATTTGAGGAAAAGGTTGTTTTGCGGACATGAATCACGTCTCAGCCGTGAAAAGTGTCGCTGATCTATTCACTTCTATTGACCAAGTGTGAATTCAATACTGGTCCATCTTTGCTTTGAATTGTGTGGGGGGAGTTGACAGGTTTGCCCAGTTTTCTCCTCAGTTTGCATATTGGCAGACCCATGGACGTCGTTAGGGGTGGGGCTTCAGTCCAAGCACCCCTAAAAAATATAGTATTTATTCTACTACTTTTAAATGATATATCCATACATTTCATACAAGATATCACTGAGCGCAGATACGCACTTTACAAATAGAAACAAGACTATGAATTGAAGTTAAAAAGTCTAGCTATCATTATTAAAATGATGTACTGGCTGTTGAAGCTGCTGTAGGTAGCAGGCGGGCATTAGGACCCAGGCGAAACTACACCGAGCTGCTTGTTAGCGAGTAGCAACCGGAGCCCGTTTAGTAATATTTCTCTGGTAATGCCATTTGTACTCAGTTCAACAGAACTATACTATGAGTGTCCATAACTGTTCACTGCTTAACTTTACTGGTTTCCTTAAGTGAAAGAAAAAGTTTGTATTACAGAAACTTCCTATCTTAAGTATAAAGTTCAGACAGGACGATTTAAGATCAATTTGGTATTACAGAAGCAAATCCTAAATGGATTTAGGAATCCTATCCTATCTCGAGTTAGGAATCCTAAATAAGCGATCTAACATTGATGATTCACCTTTATGTCTGTTACCTAGCAACTAACGCCACATGTGATCTGGCGAAGTAACTGTTACCTGCTGCCACTGTAACTTAACGAGGCTCCAGTCCGTAACACTGTATCGTCAGAGTAACTTCATTACTGTCTTCACAATATGGATATTAAACAACGTCCTGTTCTGAACTTTAAACCAGTCAAACTGGTCAATATGGACAAAAGTACTGGGACAGAGCTGTCATACACAACTATGTGGACAAAAGTATAGGCACTCTCTCCAACACACACACCCAGTCACACACTTCGCTTTGAAAACCAAAATGAAGCACATTTTTAAAAACACAAACACAGGGAGAGCGCTGTGCCGACAGGACGCCTCTCCAAAGCTGGGCGGAGCTGATCGGCTAACGGCGTTATCACACGGCCCATAGTCTAAATAATCAGCTGGCAACAGTTAGGGCAGCGGAGGGTTTCTGGTAAAGTTAGGAGAGTTTATTTAAGATTTTTTGAGGTTAGCATGCTTCTGTAATACACTTTTCTTAATTCAACTCAGGGTAGGAAATTTGTCTCAGGAACGGTTGTTCTGTAATGACTTTTTTCCTAAATAAGATTCGGAGTCAGGAAGTTTCCGTAATACGGCCCGAGGTCACAGACACTGTGCCATTGCTATAGGACGGGGATGTGGCTGGATGTCAGATGTTATGGCACGTTTCCACTGGCACCGGCAACAAAATTTTTTTAGTATAAATAAAGCAAACTGTCCCCCAGCCGAACCTGAGTTGCTCGACGGCAGGGCCAAAAGTGGGCCACAGCCAATCTGACTGTGTCACTGTTTTCTGATTGGTCAAAATGTTCATCACAACACGGAAAGATAGTTTTTTTATTATCTGCACAAAAACAACAATGGACACACAAACTAACAGCTGGGAAGTGATGAAGTTCCAGCTCGGCTGTCTGTTTGGGCTGAAGATAAATTTCAGTAGGAGCTTCTACAACTCTACAACAAATTAATCTTTAACGCTGTGAGAAACGTGAAAGTTTTCATCACACGGTTTCATCACACAGATAAACTATCTAGAGAAAAAATGAAAACCTCAAACAAGACTGTAAATAATAAAAAAAGCAGTTCTGACAGAAAAAAAACCTTTCTGCTGGTTGGCCTCCATGGATGCGGTACTGGGACGACTGGCCATAAACAATGTAGAGATATAAAAGAAAATCAAAGCATGAAACTTCTGTGCATTGCAGTACAGTTTAGGAACAGAACAGTAAACTTATGGAAAACTGCCTTTAGATGACGTAACAAAACAACGAAGATTTTTCATACAGGGAACAAAAACAGCATACAAGGCTCTTTCCTCCACATTTGCCTCCAGTGTGGACTCCACCCTGGATAGACACACCATCAAGGAAACTTAGCTATGCCTTCATGGATCCTCTGTTGTTCTTTCCCAGCACTATTCTGAGAAAAACTGAATTTTTAATTCCTCACCTGTCCATTGTTGGACAGCTTCATTCTTTCCAAAACATAGAATTGTTGCGTCCATTTGATGAATTCAGAAGGAGTCATGAGCACATCCTTATACACTTATACACAGTTGTAGAGAAATGGTGAGGCGGCTGGAGGAATTCCAGCTTCAGCTGTTTGGAAATGGTGCTAAATGAATAACTCGGTCTTTGCTCTTCCCTACATCTCCTGCATGGATCTTCTGAGTGTTCCCCTCCTCCAATTTCCTTCCCCCTGGCTCTGCCTCAGGCCAGCAGAGTACAGCAGTTATGCATGCCTTGATCTACACAGGGCAAAATAACTGTTCCCAGGCCAGCATGGTGCTAATGGCCAGAAACTAGCCTGCATATCTCTGAGGTCCTCCTGGTGAAAGGAGATCTTTGAGCTTCAGTTAAAACATGGTGGATCTTCTAATGATGACAGACTGGGTTTCATGTGTTCTTTCTATCTCTGTTCCTTACCATGGGGGGGGGCAATTATTTAGTCATGCATGTGAACAGCCATCGGCTGAGGCTTCCAACATTTGGTTAAAAATCTACATCAGCACACAGCCCTCAAGGACCAAATTGAAAAGAAGAGGAAGACCTGCCTCAAGACTCGTTTCAGTCTTGGTGCCCCAGTGGTGGAACAAACTCCCTCTTGCACTCAGATCTGGAGACCCTCACTGCCTTCAAGCACAATCTGGAGATTCACCTCTTCAAGATGCACCTTGGTGACTAACCAATCCTCTCGTTTATCTCTCATATATCTTTTTCTATAGCAATACTTTTAAGAACCCCCCGGGCCCCTATCCCTCTTATGATCATCTGGCTTTTCTCTTTGCCAGGGTTTGTTAAGGTGTATCTTATCTGGCAGTAATTAGGTTAAAAGCAGGTGTTGATCTTAGTGTAGATTTACAGGTATAAAGAACAGACGTAAACGACTTAAGCGCTGATGTACATCGTTCTGGATAAGAGCATCTGCTACATGATGTGAACGTAAACAACAGAAACTGTTACACGGTCTTGCAGAACCAGAGCAGAAGCTTCAGTACCGTTTGCCATTTAAAAGTCTTTCACAATGTTACTGACTCTGTTGCAGCAGTGGGTTTGGAAAATGTCTTTCAGAGCAGGCAGAGGCTTTTAGAGTTTTGGCTACTCTGAGTGGTTCTTCCTGAAGGTCTTATACAGGTTTTCTCTTTTGAGTATTGGTTTCTCTCAGCATTTGTACTCCACATTTTAAAGAATTGTGTTGGTTTGTAAGTCCTGGCTCCTCACAATGTTCTTAAAGAGGTTTCCCTTTGAGCTTTGGTTCTTCTTGGCTGTTTTTCTCCACATTTGCAGGAACTTTTCCTTTTAGCCTCAGTTGTTCTCAGGGTTTCTTCCCCATTTTCCTAGAGAGTTTCCTCTGTTGAGCCTTGGTTCCTATCAAGGTTTCTTTCTCTAACTCATTCTCTAACTCTTAGAGTTTTTTCAATCGAGTCTTGGTTCCTTTACGGGAGGTTTTGCTTGCCACTGCCACTCCTGACTTGCTGACTGGACCTGCATTTTTGAAAATCTGCTGTAAAGAACTGCACAAATAAAAGTTGAAAAAACGAATTGAATATGTGTTGACAAAAAAACGGATTACTATCAAGCCAGTGGTGGAACCCAAGCGACCTGATGATAAATCATTTTCATCTGTATGTGTTTACAGGTGTGTTCAATAGTTCAGGACTTCCTGTCTGAGCATGCTAGCATCCGTTGACGAGTCGCGATTCTAAACATTAGGGTTGCAGTGCCTGAGAGGTTCAGGCCTGCAGGCGATTTAACATTCCTACTTTAAGCAGCTTATCATTAAAAATGCATTAGTAATGAGAAATCCTTCTGAATCCACCCTTAGATGAGACCCCGGGGATGCCCCAAGATACATTTTAGACTAATATAAAAATGATAAATAAATCAAAGCGGTGCAGATGTGGTGCCCTTTCCGAAGAAAGCTACTTGAGCATGTGGAGAAAGTGTCTCTTGTCTGATTGTGGAGTGGTGGAGCGGTGTGGGTCAACAATCAACAGATATTCAGATATTCATGGCATTAGCATTTGCTCTGCAATGGCACTAATGAGCCCAAGTTATTTATCATGCAAGAAGGCTGTATTTCACATTCCTCACGCCACTATTGGCCTTGAAGGAGCTCTGTCGTTGGAATGCCAGGAGTGAAAGGACCTCAGAAGCGAGGTTCCCTAAGGATGAAGGGAAGGAGCTTGTCCTGTACGTGCCAGAGCGCAAGAAGGAGCTGTTCCTTTGAACTGCAGATGATGTCAGCCACTGCGAGGAAGCGGCTGTTCTCATTCATTGTTGCTCTCGAGGCATGCCGAGGAGCGTGGCCTGAGCAACTGGATCCTCACAGGCTATGAATGTAAAGGGCACAAAAACATTAATAATTTTGCATTATTTTTTGCCCACTCAATGCAGAATCAGGTTCAGTTATTCTAACACAGACCGTAGTACGTGGATTATACTGTATAATATAATATAATATATTATATTATACTAAGTATAATATGCTCATAAGATTTTATCCATGTGTTTACCGGGGGCCAGATGAACGTTTAACACAAACCAACAGCAAGGCCGCATCCTAAACGGCTCTTTGCTTCCTACATAGTGCACCTAAATACAGACAGCATCCACCAAAAAATGCCACTGGAGATTCAGGAATGTGTTGGGAACTTCATAACTGTAACATACACAGATATGAACCCAAATGCAGAGAACAAGGAATAGAGGTTTAATGAATACCAACATTTGCAAGGGCAAGAAGCAATATCCAAACATAGCAAAGAGTCCAAAATCAATTAAGTCTACTCTCTAGGCACATGGGTGCCAAAACCATTATAGCAAGGGGGAATATGCTCCCCGCACACTTTTCAGAATCATTAAATTCACCCGCCCCACACTTTTTGTCTCCCAAAATGTAGAGCTCTGGATACAACACCTCCTTCGGACAACAGCCGAGACACTGGCAACAAGAACAAGTCCGCAAGGCAAAAGAGAAACCCAAAATCCAGAGCAGGGTCAAAAGAAAATACAACAGATAAACACAAGAAAACTGAACGAGAAACGCTCGGTAAGTAGGAAGTGTTAGTATACTTTGCACAGAACGACTGTCCCTTAGGTCCATATATACTGCTGGGCTTAAAACTCAGGTGATCCTGATCTTCTAATTAAGGGCTTGTAGGAAGGGCTGTCCGTTTGTCCCTGACTCCAACTCCAATCCAGGGCCGAGCCTTAAAATAATGGGCAGGCTGTGCACTAAATTGGTGTGGAAACTGGACTTTATGACTTACATAGCGCCCCTAGAGGATGTGGGGAGGCATTTCGAATTCAGACAGATGTATTATTACCATACTGGCACACGCTCAAGGTTGCAGTCCCGATATTCAACAAGACAATGGTATTGTGCTTCCCCTAATTTGCACCAGTCATAGCAGTTTTGGTGTTAACCATTATTTGTGTAACTAGTAAACTACAGCAGTATTAATCGATCTATTGTATTCATATCGTGTATTTGACTTGTTCTGAATTGTTCTGGTCTCCATGTGCATTCGTGGCATAAGCAGTTTCCTTCAGGATCGATAAAGTGTTCGGATTCTGCTGGTGGCATCTGAGCTGGGAAAGAGATTTTGGAACAGAGTTAGTACACCTATAAGGAACTCCTCTGAGAGCGGAAAGCAACAGCCGCGAGGAAGGAAAAACTGCTTCTACTCTAGTGCTTATTATGCCACCATGGATTATGCGAATGCGGCAAAGCTGAAATGACAGTGTTTACCACGGCGCCCGCCTCTTGCTGTCTGCATGCGCTAAACGAGTGCGCGCTCATGGCTGACTGAACGCAGCGCAGCAGTTAATGGAATCTCATCCTTCTCTGCTGCATACATTTTCACACATTAACCCCCTTTAACAGGCGACGCTGATGCACATTAACAGCAGAGGTAGGATTTTACCAGAGGCCAAAGCTGACTGGCCCTCGGTTATGGCCGGTACGATTTACATATCATGAGCCGCGCGAGAAAACATGGATCTCTGCAGGCGCCGGTAATTACATGAAAATGGTCTCTGGGGGGCCGTGCTGCTTTCACAGGGACTCATTTGAGCGGAAAGACCCCATGGCTGTTTTTATCGTCCCCGGAGCGGGCAGCATCTACGCAAGGCCTCCTGGCCCACAGGTCTCACTTCAATGCAGGAGCCTGTAGACTGTGTGGGACAGATAACTGGCCTCAGCAGCTGGACCCAAAAAAGACAACTTCTCATTTAATTGCGCTTGTTGGTCAAGCTCATTTGGAAACCACTGCCTAATAAAGATGTACACTGGGAGGATCTCCAGATGGTCTAGGATTTATACCGTTATTGAAAATCCAAAAGACAATCTGTTTGGTTTTCAGAACACTCCCTTTAGCTTCCTTTCCAAACAGCTCCCATGACCGTATTGTGCTGTTCCACGATGCCAGTTACGACATCTTTTCCCATCTTATGTACCACTAAAAAAAAAGTACAGCACTGTGCAAAAGTCTTAGGCAACTATGCAAAAATGTCAAAGCCATTATTCTCAGTGTGTGATAATTAAAACGTTAACTTTAGAATAAATACAAAGCCGTAAATAGGATGATATCTGTTCTTTATGTAAAAAATAGTTGTGTGAGCTGGTGAGGAGAACATAGGATCGGTTCCAGGTTCCTCCTCGGTTCCTCCAGCCGTTGTTTGGATGGTGAAACTCCATCAGCAGCTCCTGATTTAATT
>JBBPDB010014690.1:0-12755 GCA_037974465.1 Brachypetersius altus | reverse complement strand
ACACAGGACGGACAGGAAAAGGGACACAGGTGGAAGGGGCAGACACACAAGCTGGGGAACACGCGGACAGGGCAGGGATACAGAACAGGCAAACAAAAAGAACCAAAAAAGCAGCGGCCTCTAACGGCCGCTGACCGAGCTATGACACTGTGTTAAAGCACCATTGTGCCTTCTGGACTGGGGTAGGGAGACACTGAATATAATGAATGTGCCCTTGCCCTCATGGTGGGTATGAATGAAGAAATGACAAGCAGTTGAGATTCTTATTTACTTTGTAACCTAGGCAAGATCTAACAATTAATGGAGCAACATTATTCTCTGGGCCAAAGGTGAAAGTTCCTAAATACAGCATGTAAAGCAGCACTACATATGTTCAGAGATTGGGAGAGTTCTCTGAGAAACACATCTTGTTCACATCTTGCCATCTGAATGGGAAATCAGACCATAGTCTCCCGTGTACTCATAGGCACATGCTAAGTGGGAGGGAGGTTGGGAGTTGAGGACAGGCTTTGGGTCACTGAACTCCCTCAAATGATAAGTTAGAAGGACAATACTCCCCTCAGCCAATTCTATCGCAAAGCTCATAAAAAAATGTAAGACAGTCTGCAAACAGCAGAGATGCATGTACTAGTTGATAGTTTCAGTGACTCTGCATTCACTAACTATCATTCTGCTAAGGCTTAGTTGCATTCTGAGAAACAGAATAAATATTTCTGGCTTTGGTTTGAGCAGAATGCAGAATTGTGGACCCCCAGTGTATATTTCTACAGAAGTCCAAAAGCACCTTTTAAATGTAAATAAGTGTAAGAAGTAAGAGTACAGAAGTAAAGTGTCAGAGGTAAAAATAAGTTCATGGTATTTTTCCTATTCATTTTTAGATTTTCTTACCAGAAATTGTAGCTGTATAGTGAGCTCTCCATGTTCTAAGAGGAAGAAAAGTGATCTCTGCTGTTTGTGTTCATGTTCTTGGGTAATAATTAATTCATGTTTATTACAAACTATGTAATACCAGTACTCACATGAACTGGATGCCGAAGCTTCAGGGATAGATGTTGAGACTCAATGAACAAGCAACATGCATTAAACTGTTTTCTGTTCATATAGTCCGTGACGCGCTAATTTCCGGTGACCTGTGCGTGTCATGCGGCTGGTGCATGTGACAGCTAGAGTGTAAATACTGATATTACACCTGGACGAGGCAGGCTTGGCTTTTTCTTCTTTAATTCTGAAGTGACTCCAAACTGCTGATATGTTGGGTTGGCAAGTCTCACACACAACAGAAACTCTTATCACATGATGCATCTTCTTGTGTTCCTTCCTGATTTCTGAACCAGTAATTTAAGTCAGGATTGGATCGATACTGATACAGAATATCGGATTGGCACATCTCTAAACAAATAAAGGGCCCTGCCAATAATTCTGAATGGCACTGTATTTCAAATGATCACCCTGCTGAAAAATGGGTTTTGAGGTCTTTGACTGAATCTGAGGAGCTAAGATGTTTCTGTTTTAAACAGAATGCATTTATTCAATATTCACAAAGCCTTGTCTCCCAGCTCTGCTGACTTTTTATTTGAGGCTTTTCTGTTTTTGAGACTTACTGATGCTTTCATCTTATGGTAAACCTGTTCAGCATAATATGGTGTATTTTTCTGGTCCACCACTGTGGTCTACCAGGTTAAGTACGTTCCGGTTTCTTTTTTCCCCGTTTAGGCTGTCTTTGCCTAATGTACTAGGATTTGCAACATGTCCTCAACGGTCACTTGACGTCTCTGTCATGTCTCAAGCTGTGGACCTTTTTTCTCTCTCTCATGCATAACTGATAGTGCAGCAATACACAGTTTAAAATCAGCAGAGCAGCAAATTATATTCCTTTTAGTCATCTACAGTTTATTAGAGGGGCTATATACATAGTGCTCTGTAATAAAGACAAGTTTACTCTCAGGTGCGTCCTAGAATCCTAGAATCCTAGAATTATACATACACTAAGTTGCAGTAACATTATTTACATGTATCTTGAGTGAGTGAATAATAACATTGTGAACAATAATAATCTGTTCACAATGGCATCTGTTCAACAATCAGATCTTGAGTTAAAAATGGGCCTGCATGAAGATCAGAGTGACTTTACCATATTGTGGCTAGACGACTGGGTCAGAGCATCTCTAAAGAGTCAGGTCTTATAGGCTGTTCACAGTATGCAGTAATCAGTATCTACCTAAACATTTCTGCAAGATCAAGTACATCCCTTCATGGCAAGAGTTTCCCTAATGGCAGTGGTCCTTTCAGCACGATAACGCATCCTACCTGTTTTAGGAACAGTATAAAGTAGGATAGGCAGGTTGTCGAGATGGTAGTGCGATCAGTCAAACTAAGTTCCCTGACCTGCAGTAGGCAGTGTTGAACCAAAGCCAGCAAGATAATGAAGCTCCCTGAATTCCAACAGAGAATAAGTTGGAACCTCTTCCCTCGGGCTATTCAACAACTGGGACTATTTATTCATACACATAAAGACAGATCCCCTAACATCCACACACCCAGCACTATTAGTGCACCTATTGCATGTTATACCATATTCAGTTTTTGCACATACAATTAATTTTGTCTTCTATTTTTATATCTCTCTTTTATTTCTATGTTACTGGACAGCTGTGAAAGGCATTTCTCTGTATGTCGTACCATGTAAGGCTTTCTATGTGTCCAATAAAATTTGATTTGATAAGAGGTAAAAGATGCATTAGTTAAATTGTTCTATTAAAGAAATATTTTTCACTAATATTTACTGTCATTCTCCTAGGCCACTTTTCACCGTCAAGTTGCTCCAGCTTGTGACAGAACACTGGTAGGTTTTGTTTGTGGGGTATGATTATGAGTTTGTTGTATGAGATATTAATTCATTAATTAATTTGTATGAATTAAAGCCAGTTTGAGACTTAATAATGCATGATGTACTGATAATTTCTACATTTAAAAAGGTTTATTTATGAACATTGTGAAAATGATAGACAAGTCATACACTGATGCATCTCTGCCAGGAGCATGAATAGAAAAATGTGCAAACTGGTGACATTGCTTTACACAATTTTAACATACTACATACTTTATTATGGTCTAGAACTGTTCTTTTAACCTGTGGGCCATGGACCCCAATGCTGCTAAGGATTATTTTAGGATTATTATTTAACCTAGCATGGTTTTAAATATGGCTTTAATTGTAATAATAATAATAATAATCATCCTCACATCATCATATTTGTTATATTAAAAATAATACAATATTTAGGTTAAGCTTGTTTTATACATTAATTGGGTGGCATTTATCCATCATGAATACATACCTACAAAACAAAACCTAGCTATACTGTGGTGTTTCTTGATGAACACAGTGAATTCAGCAGGCTACACCGATACTCGTTTGCATTTAAAACAGTAGGATTGGATCAGTCTCCTTGTGAGCCATCAAAGCTTCTTTTGTGCGATTAATTTCTATTTTGGGTTTTGAGTTTATGTAGCAAGCTGATTGGCCTTCAAGTATAGTTCTAGTATAGTTAATGAAAACCTATGTGGTATGTCCAGAGAAAACTTTTCTAACATTAAAGGAACGTATCTTCCTGGGCATAAAGAAATTGACAGCCAAAACAAATCCACACCATCTAATGAATGCAGATCGAACTCTCCGAATAATTTTAAGTTTCTTGTTAAAATTCATATCAGCACCAGTAATAGTTAGAGTATCCATAAATTGAAGAAGGGATCAAAATAAACCAAATGTGCAAAAGTATCTGAAATAAGTGTATTCTGATTCTAATGCTTTTTGATCTTTACTGTAGACAAAGCCTGGAGTTATAAGACCAGTCATGCTTACATCAAGATCAGATGATGTCAAAAGGGATAAATACTTTCCAAATCCCTTCCAAAGAGACCAAGACAACCTCCATCAGTACAAGGTTTGATCATCCTGGTAATAAAAAATAGTTCAGCACATTTTTTTTTGTTTGCCCTATTTATTATACTTTTCTTGTTTTAGCTTTTGAAAATATCTTAAATAAATAGAAAAGCTGTGATGTTCTTCCTGTTTTTTGACATTTGTAAAGTTCTCCTAATATAATGTTTTGACAGCACCGATATACAGTTGAAAGTAAAATTTTGCTATTTTTTCTGTAAAGAGATGCATCCTCTACAGTGAACAAAGTTAAATATGACATTTTTATGAAAATGCTGGTGCACAATTTCTATTTAACAGATTGGAGGAAAAAACATGTATAGGCAAAATTCAGCTCTTTCTAAAACCGTGTGTCTAATACTGATTCACTGTGATGTTATTGTTTTTAAATATTGCCTTAAGAACCTTTTACCTGTGTGCAAATGAGTTAAACTAGCCCCTCTGCTTTTCTCATCATTTACTGAAACATGCCTAGTGTTAATGCCAGAAGTGCTCTGAGTCTGAGGCTTGCTGTCTCTGGTCTGCACATATCTAAGTGCCATTTCAGTTGCATACTCTTCTCGTCTTGTCATTTATAGTGTTATTAAAGGTTCCATTCCTTATGTTCTTTCACCTCAAGAACCTTTGTTCTTCAGTTTGAAAGACTGTTGAGATCATCTTACTGAGGAGAGTAGTGCAATACAATGAAAAAAAACTGAGACAATCTGTCATGTGTGTAGCCATGTATCACCATAAGTGTTCTTGGCAGGTAGCTGTGGGGTAAGAATAGTAGGTGTATTCCATGGCAGCAAACAGCTTGTCCCTGAGAGCTCTGAATCCCAACAAGACACTACAGGGATTTGGCTTTATATCAGCAAGATACAGGGTGTAGCCCTCCTTTTACATTCAGCTTTGTGAACACGGCTCTTAACCTTAATCCTGAATTGGTATCAGAATCAGAAAAGTTTATATAAAGACCCACAGAGACACAGATATAAGATATAAATCTAAAACAATCCAATGAAAAATAGCATCAAATAAAATTTAAAAAAAGTTTAAGATTTAATGTGCTGAACCAGCAAGTCAGAAGTGCAAATGGTTTATGAAAAGTGACTTAATGTTTGTGACATAAAAATATAATGAATGCAATCAAATGAAATAGCAGCATGTAATGAGGAGATCAGTCTAATATTCAATAGCATAGACAGTATATTAAGCAGTTGAGTTGTATTGCACAAACCCTATACAGGTTTACAAGTCCTCCTTGTTCTGTAGATGATGCTTGTCAGTCTCTGTGATCTCTGTTACAGTAGTATATAAGTAATTTTGATATAAGTAGCGATATTCACATGGTAAGATTCACATGGCGCTGAACATTGCACACTATGGCACATCGAAGCAAAATAACACAAAATCATACACATCATGATTGTTATTAACCTATCAAACAACAAAAAATAACATAAGTGTAAAGGTTTAGGATGCATCTGAACCAATTTGTACTTGGATATCAGCTTTCAAAAGTAATACAATTAGGGTCTCAGCCCTCGTTTTCCTTTAAAAGAAATGGGCGTCTATTCGTCGCTCTGAATAGCCTGATATGATTAAAAGGTTTTCTTTTCTCTTAATGTCAATTATGTCCTTGATGTCCATTTTGATGCTTACAGAATGTATTACTTCTGACACAAACATATAGGTCTTGGACATTAACAGGAATTTGAATCAACACTGAATCAAAAACCACTGCTAGAATAATAAAATGGATAACAATAAAACAGAGAAAACAAAACAATCCACAACAATAAGCATTTGGGTGAACTCACTGAAATGCATGCTTTTAAGAACTCCCATCTGTTGAGAAACGCAAATGTTTTGACATCTTAAACACTGTGTTTATCTTGGTAGGTCTTTTTCACAAGGCAGCAAGTCATCAGAAAGTTGTCTTTGACAGCAGAAAAAACATGCTGTAACATCTGTGATTTCCTTCATTCTTTTGGTGTTTTTATGACTGTTACAATAAGTAGCAAGTGTTGGTGACTATCATTAAATGATTCCTATATTCTTAAGTTGAAAACTCTTAGTAGCACATTCTGATTATTATCCTTAAATACAGGAAATGTATGTGCATGCACAAAATAAGTCCTCTGATTAACAGTGGCTGTCAAATGCAATTTCTGCCTCTTCTGTCCAAGACCTTCCAAATAGCTTGGATTGAAATATGAAGAATTTACATAAAAGGTTATTGTAGGTGAGCAAAGAAGTCAACTATTTAAACCCTTTTTAAACCCTTATTGCTTGCTATCAGCTCAACATACCCACATACACAGTCAAAAAGGGTCTAAATTAATCTGATAACAGACTTTACTGAGACTTTAATAAATATATATGTTAAACAAAATAAAGTTCTGTTGGTGTAGGAGGCCCACCGAAAGAGCATATGGTTCCAGTCTGTATGTTATTCTCCAGAATTTTACGCCTTCTGTCTTTAGTAAAGCTTGCACAACCTGTTTTTTCTTTAATCAAAGGGCTACTGGCACATGTCCCTCCCACAGGTTTTATTGAAACTATGCTTTTCCACTCAAACACATTCTTTTAAAGTTTGAGCAAAAACTAATTAGTAAAAAAATGCTTGGCACCGTAATCATTCATTGACTGAGCAAACGTCTTATTGGCAAAAGCATTTGAACCTAGAATATTATCAGTCCAGTATAGATGATAATTAGAGTCAGGAGGTCACTAACGAATTACTTCTAAAGTCTGGTCTTCATCAGAACTCACATCATGTTTTGGTCAAAGAACCTTTTTGATAAGCCATGAAATCATTTTTAGACAGCTTAGCGAGAACCTCCCAGGTTGGTAGTTCCTCTCATTATGCACAGTTGCTAATCCTAGCAATTAAGAGGAGATTTGAAGCAGGTGTGTTTGAGCAGGGAAATCACCAACTGTGCTGGACATTGCATTCAGGCACTCGTGGTATAAAGTATTAAATACTGAATTTGTTGGCAGGTGAATGGAATTATTATTCTGAGAGTTGCTTGTATAGTTATTTGCAAATTTCCATAGATTTTCAATTAACTGTGTGTATATTAGCACTGGTTTTGTGATGCTGGAATTCATGCCCAATGGACTGCACCATCCTTATATACAGCAAATCAAATTTATGAGTACTATGTATTTGAAATTGAGTGATTTAGCTCTAAAATGTTATTTTTATTAGGACACAAAATAAAAACATTTTACAGTAGGAGATAATTACATATCGATTGGGCAGTGCAGTAGGGGATAATCCTGTTGCTGTACCTCAGACCTTTCAGCTCCAGCCTCCTGCTGAGCTCAGCCACCATCAGTCACTTTCATCCAGAAGTTTTATTTTTCATAATATTGCACGGAATGCAGATAATTCTGGGTGACCAAGACAGTTATAATGTGTTGCTTGCTGAAGCAATTGGTGAAAATCTGGTGTCTGATGATGAAATTTCATGGTACATTTACGGGGTCCATAAAAAGCACTCGTCACCTGGGGGACAGCAATTAGCATTCATCAGATTCGCTCCTAAAATGTATTAAACCTGGCAAGACAGAGACGGGTAGCAAGCGAGATTGGTCCGGAGAGTTCTGCACCTTCATATTAATCATATGCAGTCAGACTCAATGCGACTATGTTGCTGCATGTGACAGTCACACTATACAATGTTAATGTACATGATAACTTGAGGGATCATTTTATTGTATAATCATTTTATAATATTTTTGCTGAGCTGTAATAACCTGTGTGTAATTTTGTGGCCTGTGTAAACATATTCTTTCAGGATGGTTTGGTCAGTCACCACACATAGCAAGTGCAACAAAACCACTGCAGGAATTTTCTGTTATAAGTCACCACAGTGCATCTGGGGAACTGTAGGCACAGTTGTTGTTCATTTTAACACTGGAGTGTTCAGGTTTAAAGTTACAAGTAATGAATATGATTTGTATTCACAGACAGTTTAACATTTTCTTGCATCATTTCTGGTCCTCCCCCTGCTATAAAACAAATGGTTGTCTGTGAACAAATGCCCCAAATAAATGGAAAATAATCAGATCGCTGAGGTGCACATAATTGTCCGGCAACTGTATTAAAATAATGGGCTGTAGTCAGACATTTCTATGTAAAAAGTTTTATTTTATGATTAATTAAACCTCTTCTATGAAAACTGATTCTTTACTTCATAGTGAGGAACAAACCTAATTAGATTAGATTAGATTCAACTTTATTGGCATTACACATACAAGGCAACGAAATGCAGTGTAGGTCTAACCAGAAGTGCAATAAGCAGCAAGTGCAGGATAAAGGTATAAAGGTATAAAATAAAAACATTTTACAGTAGGAGATAATTACATATCTTTTGGGCAGTACAGTAGGGGGTAATCATGTTGGTGTACGTCAGACCTTTCAGCTCCAGCCTCCTGCTGAGCTTAACCACCATCAGTCACTTTCATACAGAATTTTTTTTTTCAGGGACAATTTCATAGATTTGCAAGGAGCAGCTGACTGAGAGTTAACATACAGGCTGCAAAAAATCAATATTTGTGAACGACTGTGAATAACCTCCAAATAGTGATACAGAAATCTATAGAAATAAAATGACATTTTTTAATTACAAAAAAGGCATCCTCAGACAGAGTTGTCGGGGTGGCGATTCATTTGTCTAAAGTACATGGGGATTTGTTGGGCATTCTCATTTTGTACCTCTAGGTACTCTGGCATCCTAAAGTATAATTCCAGGTTGGCTTTAAGGGGGGTACTTAAGTCTGTTTTGTTGGTTTTGTCTTAAATTCTCTATGTTTTTATGTATTGGCCCTCTTGTTCAAAGTAACCAATTAAAGGGGTATTACTCAAGCTTTGAACTTTGTGGCATGACATGACATTTTGTTCCATTAATTTTTTAGTCCAGCTTATCATTGCAGCGAGAGATGTAACTGACAAGGCGATGAATTATGCAAAGCTTTCTTGACAGCTAAACCAGATGAATGATGCAGTTTTTTTCCAAGTCCCACATTCAAAACAGCTCTGACTGAGCCTGACTCTCATTCTTCCTTAAAAAGCCAATCAGTCTAGAGCCATGCTTTAGTAGAACTGATGGATTAAATAAATAACTTAATAAATAAAATAAATAACTAGTCAATAAGGTTAAATTCTGTTTTGCAGTTTACCAGCAACACGTCACCTGCTGTGGATGAGGTAGATGGGAGAGCTGCCTGGAGAAAAGAATCTTCCCATGAAAGAATGGTTCCTACTGAGAAACCTGGACATTCTGTATCGACCCCAGCGTTTTTGATTGCCCTGACCAAGGACAGCTAAGAGACAGCTCCCTATGAAGTGTTCTCACCTTTATAAAACCTACACAGGTGAAAATAGAAAACCCTAAATAATCCAATTGTTCACAAGTGTTCACACAGAGCAGTGGAAGGAGAGGGACTGTGTAAGAAATGTAACAAAGGTGACCTCTAACATTCTGAAAGTGAGTGTCAAGACCTACAGAGAACATTGTTGATGTACACTCTTAGCATTTTAAAGTTTTTTTTTTTAAAGAAATACATACAAGTCATAGAAAAGAACTATTTAACTATATAAAGAACTGGTTTTGAATTCAGATGGTTCAATATATATATAACCATCGCCTTTAATTATGATAAAATGCTTGGCACCTTAATCATTTTTGTTTGGGATTTTTTTTTATTTCTTGTGATTTTGATCAAGTCAACAATAAATGGATGTTCTATTTTTCTCCCATTTTAAAGATTATTATTGTAATGCATTTTCTTCATTGAAACAAAAAAACTGTTTATACCAAGAAAATGATTCTTTCATTGCTTTTCTTTTTTGTTTCCCTGCGAATCTGTAACTGTTTCCATTTTAATATTGTCTCTGTTACCTTACCACATAAAGCCAAAGTGCACAAAATTTCTAAATACGTTGTTTATACAGCATTTTTAGAAACATGCAAACCTTATTTGATCATCTTTCTTGTAATTTTTAAATATATACCTAAATGAAATGTTTGTATTAATTTGAAATTACTGGCAAACAGCTTGACATTAGAATCCATCTTAAAATTCACAGTGCTGAACTCTTCCAATGCGAAATGTAATCCAGTTAACAGAATACATTACTCTACTGTACTCAAATAAACACTTGAACTCATACCATGAAACTACAAAAATCAAAATAAACTCTTAAATAAATGAAGACCAAGCCAATGAGACTGTGACATCTGCTTACAGCTCGCTTTGATGACATGAAAAGCTTGGCCAACACCCCTTCCAAAAATGTCTGTATGAAATGCCCCCAGGCATTTTCTTGGGTGCATTTGGAAACACCGGACACCATTCCTTTTGGTATCCTGGGACCAATGTTTATTCAGCTTTGATTTGTTCAGTTGTTGATGTGCACTGAGCTTCTGAAAGAGGCTGAGATGCTAGTAGAGTCCTCAGGACTGTGACATTTTCAATACGATAAATCAATTGGTGTTTTTGTCAGTGCATATGATGAATATGTTTAGAAACCCTCAGTGGGTATTTCAAGCACACCATACAAAAAAGCCCTGGTGGATAACCCGGAAAAAAGCTGAAGTCCCATCAATGGATTTTGATCTCCTCCATGTTCCTGTAAGTGGGAGACATAATGAGCATTGTGCAGATTTTCATTGTCAGATACAAACAGCTTCCTTTAAAAACAGGAGCTTCATACAGTAATCTCATTTTATAGCAGCTTGAATTGTTTTGTTTCAGCTATGTTATGACATTTTGCATCCAAGCATAACAAAGAGAGACGGATTAACACGGTAACGGCCTATTAATTAGTCCAGCTTTTGTTCTTTGGAACTTAATCCCTATGTCTGATGTGTGTTCTGCAAGACAGTGTATGTGAGGGGCTTACTTTAAGGGTGATCAGCTGATCAGACCTCTAATTGCTTCGCTATGCCAACAAGGCCTTAAGAAGCTAGCAGTCATGCACCTGCTTGCCCAAAAATAGGGGCCACTGGTTCCCAGCAGCGAGCACAATGAACGAGAGTAGACCTGATATTTATAGAAGCTGTAGGTTTCGGGATTTAAGGCTCAGGGGAGTTAATACCAGCGCAATTGCTGTCAAACACCACAGAATTGCTAATTGCCCAGTTTTGACAAATTTAAGCAAATAAGGTGGGCATCCCACAACTAGGAGCACTGAGAAATCGATAAAAGTGAAAGCACTAGTTCCATAATAGACCTTTTGAAGGACAGTAAAAACTTTGAGCTGCAAATGTGAAAAGCAGTACACCTGAACAGTACACTTGAGGTACCATGAAGGAACAGTACACTTGAGGTACCATGAAGGAACCTTCATTAATTTTTTTCTTCCTCCCTGTGTGTTACTATCTGTGATCAGGCCTAGGTCAAGTCTAATCTCAGTCTGAAAAGAATTTTCAGTGGTGTGTTTTCATTGGCACCGTAATAATAACAGCCTGACATAATTAAGTGTGAAGAGTCACTTTAGGGAACTGAATATGTGTTTTTTATTATTGTGTTGTTGTAGGAGGCTTTCTTAGGTTTGGACCAGCTCAGCAGTATCACCAGCGTGCTAGACCCCCCTGATGTATAATGCATTTGCCACAGCTTCTGTTTGAACTAACAATCATGTAGCATCATAGAGTGCCTCAGTGGAGAATGGAGAAGAATACCAAGTGATCTTGCCGGGGTATGTATGGATATGGGAGAGAAGCACCCTGCTGTCCTTTCCTTCCAGTTGTAATGCAGCCAGTGCCCTTGGTTTCAGATGCCATAAGGCAGGGCTGAGCAGCAATGCTAAGCAACCGGTTTGTTCAGAGCAGCAGGGTTTGAAATAATTATTAGTTAGTGTAACAAAAATCCAACCCATATTACATTTTTCGGTATATTTTTCTTATTAAAAAATGTCAGACTTCAAAATGACCATCACTGATTTATTGTTTATAATTTTATTTACTGGAATTTATGCAACAATCCCTATATATTTCCTGTTCCAAACATTTTAATGATGTCTTAATTAAGACAAAAAGAAGAGCTACAACATTTCTAAACAGAAATCAGACTGACCTAATTACGATCAAACTACTTAGGTGGTGGTCTTGTGGGTAAGATACTTGTCTCCGGACCATGTCATGGGTTTAAATCCTACCTCCAGCACACCACCACTGGGCTCCTGAGCAAGACCCTTAAGCCAAAGTTGCTCTTGGGATACTGCCCCCTGCAGTTAGGAAATGGAAATTGCTTTGGATAAGTAATTTGATCGTAACTGAGTCATTTGATCGTAATTAGGTCAGGCTGGTTTCTGTTTAGAAAAGCGTCTGATAAATGCCATAAATGTAAATGTACAATGAGAAATTCTTTCTCTGTATTTGACCCATTCACCAATTAAAACATTATTAATTATATTTAGGTAAGAGTGGTCCAGAGGGGTCCACCAAATCCAAGACTGGTTGTCATGCCTTAATTAATTCTTATCATAGATGATCAGTTTTTCCAGTGCAGTGATGATGTTAGAAATACACTGAAGTGACTGGCACCCTGACCAGAGTGAGTTCCTGCCTCTTGTCTATAGACCCCGGGATAGACAACCCTAGTAATGATTAAGCATTTACAGAAAAGGAATAAATAAATAAATGAATGAACTTTAGGACAGCTTAAGCCAAGCTGAAGCCTGGGAAATAGTTTAAATTGTGTCTCTCTATAAGTGTTACTCTCACGGTTCGGTCAGCGGCCATTAGGGGCCGCTGCCTTTTGGTTGTTTTTGTGCACCTGTCCTGTGTTCTCGTTTTCCCCCCACGTCGCCCAG
>JBBPDB010014671.1:0-12758 GCA_037974465.1 Brachypetersius altus | reverse complement strand
TGTGTGTGTGTGTGTGTGTGTGTGTGTGTGTGTGTGTGTGTGTGTGTATGTGTGTGTGTGTGTGTGTGTGTGTGTATTTCAATCTATTTAGAGAACTAAATGAGTCTTTGTCAAATATATCTAGACAATTTAACATAGAACACAGATTTTTGTTTTCTTTTTTAAACAGATGACTGATTGTCCATCATAAGTTGTCTTAGCATCATAAATGTCACTCTGGTTCAAAATGGAATGACAAATGCTATCATAATAATAACCCCAATCATTTTATTTTTAGATGTAGGGCAAAATGATCGTCATGGCTGTGAGACAAATAGAGGCATAAACACTCGGCTATAAATGATCAATAAAAAGGGTTTCATGAAGAACAAGATTACAAACTGAAACCTGGAGATAACAAACACAAAACGAGAAACAATCTGGACACAACAAGATACAAGCATAATAGAGGATGGACACTTGGTGAACTTAAATACGAGCGAACAGTTGTGGGAGAACAAATACAACCTCAATAGTTCTGTGACTGCCAATTTATATTCAGCTTCTTCTTTTTAGTATTATAATATAGTAGTGGAAGTAGTAGTATCAGTAGTAGTAATACAAATAATAATTATGATTATGGAGAAGTCCATTGGCTGCAGTCAGAGCAGTTCTGCAGGGCTTTGAGGCTCTTTATTCTCTCTTGTGACAAGAGCAGGAGCATTTTGGCAGCCCTGCCCTGGTCTGTCAGTCACAACCACTGCTGTTCAAGAGCAGTGACCTGGAATAACTGTGGTTCTTGGACAGCTTCCGTGTGTGTGTGTGTGTGTGTGTGTGTGTGTGTGCGTGTGCGTGTGCGTGTGCGTGTGCGTGCTGGGTGCAGAGATGAACTTAATCCTCTGATCTTTCATATCCTGAACTGACCACTCAGAACACATTGCTGAGGATGTGGGATTCTCTGCTCTGTGTTTATATGTATGAGAGCTCCTCAAACAATATGGGGGAAAAAACAAGTTTAAACATTTTTTAGATGTTTTTAGACTGAATACAATAATAAATTACTCAAGGGTTCAGGTGTTATCAAAAATCAAAAGTATAGGAACAGACCTATAACAATTTTAATCAGTTGTGATAGTCATTTTGTTAGATACAATAATAACTAGGGCTGGGCAAGTTAATATGTCATTCTCACGGAAACACATTTATTACTTAACGCAATGATTATTTAATCGCACATTAATGACATATAATTTATAACTTTTATTTTAATGTTTTGTTTTTGTGCTTGACCACTTCACTCTAACGAGGACACTTGCTACCAAACATAGACAGTTTATGCTGCTCTCAGATCAATGTTTCTGCTGATTCAAAAAAAAAAAAAGAAAACAGATTTATAAATGTTAACTAGCTGTTGCTTGGAAAGTGTATGTTATAATGTTATGATTGGGGCTCTGGACTCTGAGGATAAATTGTTCTTTCTATAACAAACTATATAAAATGTGGCAAATAGCTTTGATTTGATTATATCAATGGTTAAGTTTAAGAAATATTTCAACAAATATTTTTTAACTGTGTCAATGGGAAAGCTCCATATTAGTTTCAAGTGTTTGCAAACCAAAAGTTAATGTACTATGTTAAAAATAAAAGAGCACAATGCACAACTTTTGAATTGATGATTGAATTTTGCATATAACATTGCAATTAATCACAATTCATCACAAAATGTTATCATTTCCCAGCATTAATAATAACTTATACAACTGAGACTGCAATATTATGAACACAAATCCAGATTAATACATATAATAAATGGATTGCTTTATAACTGGAAGACTTGTATGTAAACATTAGTTAAATGTTGGTTTATGTAGCTATTGTATCATCCCACAGCAGTTTCGGTTATTAAGAGGTTCGCTTTGGACTGCTTTTTGCAAGAGACAATGCAGGTCGGACGGTCAGAATAGAGGCTATTTTAATATGTTAAACAATAAAGAAAATGAAAATAAATTTTAGCAGTAATGTATGAGCCTTTAAATATAATAAACCCAAAGGTACTTTTTGTTTTTGTTGTTCAATACTTCTGTATATGAGGAACAACAAGAATTTACTGAATTCTAAATAGTAATTAAAATGCAATTATCTATTTGTCTGCCTCTAAAAATGTTATATGTGCAAATAGACAAAGTACACAAACTATTATAATAATGATTTTTGTTGTTGATATCTTGGTGTCTTTTGGATACCTATGATAACTTGTAGAACTAAAAAAAAGGCCAGTTGAGAAAGGGATCAGCCATCTAGGAATCCCTCCCTCTACACATACACACAACACACACACACACACACAAACACACACTCACTCACATTCTCACGCACACTCAAACATAACATCTAAAACCCTTTCTTCCCTGCCATCTGTGCCTTCAAAGGAAATCTCTCCATCTTTACAGTAGGGTCAGCAGGTTTGTATCTCTCCAGGCTCCGGCATCATTCAGACCACTCTTCCTGCTGCTTTTGGAGATCCCAGATCCATCAAAAGAAGCTCATGAGCTCGTGGCAAACCTTCAAATGAGATTTAGTAGCAATCCCAAAGTTTAGGAAACAAAAAAAATACACAAGGCCTGAGCCTCTTTGCCGCACTAAGCCGTTAACAGCTCCTCTCGCGCCTCGCTCTCACGCTGTTGGCTCACAGAGGCACAATCCAATTTGATGCGAGCAGCTTTTGGGCGGGTCACCAGCCTGTAAACAAACCGGACCGGCTGCCGTTTGTGCCTTTATGGGTCACGGTGGGAGAAATGGGGCGTTTCTCAACACCACAAACATGACAAATCGTCTTTATTAATGGGAGGAAAGTTCTTGTCAGGTCACTTTCAATTTTGCAATAATATAAAACTACATATCCATAGCCTGTGCCTGGGGGCAGTAAACAACTGCAAGAAAGAGCTCTGTTCTGAGAAATAAAAACTGACTGTCAATTAACTGTAGTTCTGTCCAGAAAAAAACTTTCATTATATTTGGCGCACCTTTGTGATGTTGTAGTGGTGTCTGAATAATATTCACAATCTGACAGTGCTTTAAAATAGGTGGTCTCCAAACTATGTACCTTGGTGAACACAGAGGACCCACAGTGCTATGTCCAATACAGAGGTGTAACTTGACTGTAACATTGAGTGCTGCTGTTCGTCCTCCTCACAACTAGAGGAGCTTATGAGCTAATAACTTACACTACCAGTGAAAAGTTTGAACACACTTTCTTATTCAGTTTTTTCTTGGTTTTTATTATTTCCTACACTGTAGATTCATATTGAAAACATACAAAATGATGAGGGAACATGTGGAATTATGCAGTAAACAAAAAAAAGAGTTAAACAAACCAGAATATGTTTTATAATAAGGTAATGATTTTTTTACTTAAGTGTTTTTTTCCAGAATGTGGAGTAGAACCGCAGTGGAATAGGATCATTAACTGTGGACCGACCCATCCATCACTACTGATGATCCCAAACACATTAAGAAGGCAAGAAATTCCACTAATGAACTCTTGATGAAGAACAGCTGTAATTAAACACCATTCCAGGTCGGTTCCTCATGAATCTGAGTGAAAAAATGCAAAGCTGTCATCAGAGCAACAGGTGATGTTTATAATATTAATCTACAATTTTCTACAATTAATCTACAAAAAGGTGTGTCCAAACATTGTACTGGTAGGGTAGTTAATGAAGGGCTTCCTGTTCTACTGTTATTTAAAGACTGAGAGTACTAAGAGAATTTGTGAAATATTCCCTTTTGCTGTGTATTGAATATTTACATCACTGCTTATAACCGGCTTCATGTTTTTCCCTTAAACCTCCAACCCTGCCTCTGACTCTATTGTTTTTGTTTTATGACTTACGTTTCTGGTGGATCATCTGACTTGCCTAACCTTGTTGAATCTGTCTGCCCCTGTGTAATACAGACCTGTTATTGTATTTCAACTCTAGGCCATCTTTGTTATATCTGTCAGCTGAATCATGACCCTGAACGGTTTGTTTTAGGAGTGACAGCAAGTAAAATTTTATCAGTATCTGCGTCTGTTCTCCGCAAATCCTTACACATTGTTAGAGCTAGGCCTTCAGTCCAGGCGATAATTATCAAAACAAGCTCAAAAAATGAGGAAACAGTAAAGTGTTTTTTTATAGTGAACACAGTGAGATTCTTTCTCTGCATTTAACCCATTCACCAAGTGAAGCAGCGATCAAGCGTACCTCAGTGGTGCCAGTTGCAGTCCTGGGATTCAAATCCACAGGGCAACTTCCTAGCCACCCCCACTTCAGTAATAATGCTAATTTCTGCAATTTCTTACAGTGACTCCTGTTCGTAACTACTGCTCTTAACCTTAGAATGGAAACTCACTGGTTAGGCTGATGCTCATCAGCCATTCATAAATCTCGGACTTCCAGAAAGCTCAGAATGACATTTCCTTCACAAAATTGACCTTTTTATTGATAGTTAATCTAAAACGTAAAGCCTTCTGCCCAGCTTCTGAGTGACAGGGAGATCCCACGTGGCTGTATAAACATATGCACCATAAGTGAAAAAAGTCCAGACTGGCTAGTTTTCAGTTGGACAGTTTAAGAATCATAGTGCTTTAAAAAGCTATTTTGATTTTCCAATGCAGGCAACAGAGATTAGGGACCATTTCTGTTCTCTATAATAGTGTTTCACATCAGCTACCAACCCATCAAGGTACTGTTTTATTATATTTGCTTTCTTCAATAAACAGGCCTGGCTTCGGGGGCAGCTATCATTAAGTGCAGCAATCATTAAAAAAAAATCAATCAGAATTAAAGTGAAAAGGCCCAGCTTGCTATGCGCACTACATAAAATTGTAAATTAACAAAGGTTTGCATACATCACTCAAGAGCTGATCAGGGAGAGAAGTTTGCAGTTTGTGGAGTTTTTTTTTTTAGGCTGCTCTCTTCGTGCAGTTCTCTCGTTGACTGAAGTGAATGTGGGACATGAAAGAAGAGAAGGTTTGTTTTTGTATGATCATGACAATGTGCAACTATAATGAGCCGGATCTTATGGGCCCCAGTGCAAAGAACTGAATGAATTACTTTCATGAAATCATTTTTTGTTGAATAGTTTAAACAAGTTAGCATGTAATTATGTATGTAACTAGACTTAACTAGATTTTATCTATTCTATTCTAGAACTCTATTCTAGATTTTAAAATTAGAATGAATAGATACATCATGTTGCAGGTTACGGAAAACCATTACCAGCTGCGTCATGAAGAAGAACAACTGCCTGTCTAGTGTTGACGGAAGCTAACTAGTGATGTCCAGTGAGTCCACCAAAAACACGAGGCCAGAAAAGGACATATACACGACGAGCAGCCGTAATCTCAAACGCAAGTGTGTGCATGACCAGCACAGCTCCAGAACATAATTAAATCTGATGGGTCTGCCTAAGAGCTAATGGTGCTAAAACCGGAAGATTTTAGAAAGTGAGTGTGATGGAGTCGAGATATGCAAGGGGCTGTAAGCTATAATGCTGTCAGATCTAGAAGGTTCTGGGAAATCCACCAGAATCTTGTGCCCTAAATAGAAATGAGCAGAAAGCCAATAACTTACAGGGGGGTGGGGGGGAGTGGTGCTTTGGCTGTGCGTGTTTATACGTTTGCGTTCAAAAGAGAGTGTAAATGTGGATGTGGGGGTGAATGAAAGAGATGCGCATGTGTGCCTGAGCCTGTGTGTGTGTGTGTGTGTGTGTGTGTGTGTGTGTCTGTGATGCTGATTATGCTGTGGCTGGGTTTGGTACACTGTGTTCCCCAGCCTTGTTCCTGTCCTCTATAGGCTCAGAATAGACAGAGATAGAGGAAGAGAGAGAGACAGACAGTGAGAGAGAGGCACAGAGAGAGAGAGAGAGAGAGAGAGAGGAGGAAGTATTAATTATGGATGACGTGACGTGGTTCACCCAGTGCAGAGCAGAGGGATGCAGAGACGTTTCTGTACACCTCTCTCCTCTCTCCCTGGAAATTAGCCTGCAGTTCCTTGAATGCAAGTGTAGCGCGCGCACACACACACACACACACACACACACACACACACGTACACGTACACACACGTGTACACACACACAGGCCTGCAGCCTGTGTTATTAAAAAACCTACATGGCCGGACAAGGAGACTGGGGCGCACTTTATTCAGACGATATAATGATAGATAATAATTAGGATCTTATGGGCCCTAGTTCAAACAAAATGAACAGACCCTGCATGTGAAAATTACCTACAGTGAACACAAAAACTACATTGTAATTTGCTTGTTTACTCCTAGTTGGTGCACTAACGTAGTACATGTATCATTAAGTTACCATAGCTAGCCTTGAGCCATAAATTACAGTGTAAGGCAACAGGATATGAAAGAAGAGAAGGTTTGTTTTTGTACGATCATAACAATGTATTACGATAATGAGCCGGATCTTATGGGGCCCAGTGTAAAAAAAAATGAATGAATCATTTTTTGTTTTTTTAGTTTTTAAAACCACTCTAACCTGTTTAAACTATCTATTCAAGATTTTAAAATTAGAATGAATAGATACATCATGGTTACAGGTTACAGAAAACCATTACCAGCTGCGTCATGAAGAAGAACAACTGCCTGTTTAGTGCTGATGGAAGCTAACTAGTGAGGTCTGTTTTTGAGAAATTAGATCTTTCTATGAGTCATGAGTGTACAGTTGTGTCAGTATCTATACAGGGTCCAGTAAAGGTTTTAGGGCTCCAATGTATTTGTTCATACTGCTTTCCAAGCACAATCTCACACAGTCTGCAATTAGATTCTTAACTACATGCATACATAACAGTTTCATAGTAATTACGGACTAATTCACACCAGTTTCTAAATTTTATTGACTGAACGATGAGCCTGGATCCTAACAGGTTAAAAATAAAGATACTCCTTCATTCCTGGACTTGCTGCAAGAAAAGATCACCTCTATTTTCCAAAACTGACCAGACATCAGGAGGAGGAACACAAATCCTGCCCTGAAGCTTGTTAGTGAAAAAAAATGATACCATAAAAATTGTGTTGTTGGTAGTAGCAATCAAAGATCACACTCTTTTCGCACTGTTTTCACAGAAGAGGACGTTCTGTAGCTTTTCTTTTTCCAGGACATCTTAATGCAAGGGGAAGTGGAACAGGAACTTGTGGTTTAAGACCTTGCTCTAACACATAACGGCACGTAGCACTGAGGCCTCGCAACCTGGTGGGGGGTTGTTTTGTAAGTGATTTAGTTACCTGTCAGCTGCAGCCTAAAGGAGCTTAAGATATGTTAGAGCTCAAACACCATAAAAACAAGGGTTCGGTCAAGCAATGCTAATGTTGCCTATGGTGAAAATAAAAATGAACAGCCACGAGTTTTTGAAAAAGTAAGGTGGTCAGCAGTAGTATGATGTAGTGATCACAGCTACAGTGGAGGAAATAGAGTACCAGCACTAAAGCAGTAAAGATGATCTTTAAGGCGTATACATGAGATGGGTGTAGTGAGACCAAAACAGACAAAAAGGGTCAAGTGTATTTCATTTAGTGCAGAGTTTAGTACATAATTTAGTAATTATGCAGTACTGTAATGTGCATGAGTGTAGGAGTTTTCCTTTTTCTGTGGCTTAGTTGTGTTTCAGTAACATTAACATTAGGTAGATATGCTATATAATGTTGCATAGCTGTTAGCTTCTAGCTAATGTTAGGGGTATATTACACATGATTACTGGCCGTTTCAGTCCTTCATACAGAAATACATCAATTTACAAATATCCCCACAGAATAAAAATGCACTGGACAAAAATTAGGGTTATGGTCATTTTGTTAGGGTTTTTGTATAATATAAAACTGTTATGTCTATAAAGCTGCCTATAGCTCTTCTGTTGTCTCTCTTTCTCTCTCTCTCTCTCTCTCTCTCTCTTTCTCTCTCTCTCTCTCTCTCTCAGCAGGGTGATTGACTGGGATGAGGCTTGCGTGCTGCCTGGCTCTAAGCCCCTGCAGATATGTCCATCTCAGTCAGTTCAGTGAGATTCATTAAGCCTCGGTCACATTAATGCCCTGCTTACTGTATTACCAACCACAGTCAAGCAGACAGGGCACACGCTAAAGCTCTCCCAGACAAAACATCTCTCTCTTTCTCTCGCCCTCTCTTTCTCTCTCTCTCTCTTTATATCTCCTTTTCTCAGTCTTTTTCTCTCCTCTCTCCCACTTTTCTCATTTTGTCTCTCTCTCTCTCACTCACTCTCTCTCCCTTTCTTTTTGTTTACACTTGAGTGGGATGCTCTGGCCCTATTCCTCAGTCAGTAATGAGATTGAGGCTCGTGCCAGTGTGGCGCTGGGACAGGCGTCTCTACCCCCTGCCAGGGGGTCAGGGATCAACCAGAGCTTTAAAAGGAAAGTAAACGGGAAGTTAGCCCTGATGCTAGCATCGCACGCGGCTACCAAGCCAATCTGTGTATCCATGTTTTGAATCCGTAGTGGCAAATCTTTCTCAGAATTGGGGAGTTTGCGGCCTCTGCATAGACGAGGATATTCTAGTCTGAAAGGAGGTCAAGCAAACGTAGCCAAACGTGGGATTATGGAGTGCTTGGGATTGAGATTGAGATTGGAATTGGGAATGGGGCAAGATTGGTACCTCATACTGCAGGACTCTCAGACTGTTCGGACTCTGGCTTTTGGTTACATACAACCTGAAAAATGAGTATATGGGACCATTTCGAGATATGTTATTGCTGGGCTAAGATTAAAAATTTTAATCGCATTGTTATATTTAATCGCATTGTTATATTTAATCACATTGTTATTTGCATTGTTATATGCAAAATTAAATAATGAATTCAAAAGTAGTGTATTGTGCATTTTTATTTTATAAATATATTTTATAAATAGTGCTATATAAACAAAGGGGTTAGAATTTGGTTTGCAAACACTTTCAACACATAAAGAGCTTTTAAACAGTAGTGTTCTCTTTAACACAGTTACACAGCTGCAGTTAAAGTATTTCTTGTATATTTTAATGTACCTAAACGCAGTGTCATTAAAGTCTCTGTTGGTGTAATGTTCAAGTGTCCCATTACTTTTGTCCATATAATATGGACAAAAGTAATGTCACGCCTGACCCTTGCAAAAACCAGCCAACATGTAGAGCGCTGCATGCTCCATACGCTGACGAGCACAAAAACACAGCGAACTTAAAACTGTATGATATATAAAAGGAGAGGAAAAAACAACTGTAAATAATGCATTAACGCAATAATAATGCGCTAACGTGCCCAGCCCTCATATAAACATTTACAGAAAACCCCCACTTATATGCATTCAGCAGTCGTGATTTCACTCCATCGCGGATGTAAACAATAACTATACTTTTTTTGGAACTGTGAGAACACAAAGAAAGTGCGTCTTGGGGTGGTGAAATACTGCTTTACTCAGAGACGTTTGAAAGTAGCCAATCCGAGAATGTAATTTATTTCTCCTTGCTGTTGATTGACTGCTGCCCTTTGACTCAGCTGTAGTCCAGAATTTCCCCAGTGGAGCATCTTCAAAGCCCTGTATTTTTATTACTGTATATTAAATGAATTTGACAGTTTTCTTTGACTAAAGAAAACATGTGCGAATTGTTTTTCTTTGAAGAACCTTTTGATGCTGTATAGCACCAAAATGATTGTATTATCGCTAGTCACAAGTGAATGATTTTGTAAAGAAGCCATACTTGTAAATTAGATGTGCAAGAATTAAAACCTTCTTAAAGTTCAAGGAATCTTCACATCAAATCAAGTGTCATGATATATTGTATGTTCAGTACAGTAAAACAAATAACATTAATACCTCTAGATTTGGTAAGACTGGATTTATATGCAAAACTTGAAATCAACATGAAAATAAATTGCACTTGAGTTGCGCAATGTAAAAGTGTCCAGCAACTGGTTTCAAACGTCTTACTTATATAGAACAATCTTCATGTGGAAGAAAAGCCAGCATTAACATCCTGCAACAACTAATCAGTCTAACTGGCATTTAACTGGATCCTTCATTTATTCATCTTCGTTAGCTGTTGTTGTGATCTAAGAAGCTACATTGCAAGTTTTCTCACATTATTTCAGCAAATTTAAAACGTTGTGACAGAACGTTTTGATCAGATAGTGACGTTATGTAAATAAAATGCTGTAGATTACACATTATAGTGAACTTTCAAATCATACAAGCTGCTTTTTTGGCTAACTAGTGGAGCGATCAAATGTGTTGCATGCAAATTTGGTGGCTTTGTGAAGCTTAAGCTGCAGGGAAACTATCTCACAACATGCAAGTAGTCGCATGAAACTTTTAGCAGGTAAAGCTGACCTCACCTTCGTTTTCCTGTGACCTGTTTCAAGTGTACAGTATTTATCTGTCAAAAACAAGCTGCAGGGATAAGATATTGGTGGTTCACAGTATGGCTGTAAGTTTTTCCCACAATACAGCTCAGCTTGTCAAGGGTTGTATATCAGTTGCGCTTATTAGCATGTAGAGATAAAGGCCAAGATAATCAGTGAGGGAGCTGATCCTAGATCAGCTTGTCAATATAACACGTTCACACCTCCCTCCCACACACACACACACACACATGCATGCACACACGCGTACACACACGCACATAAACAGAGTCACTCCCTTCCAATGAAGGAAGAAAATTACGGATGAAGCAACAACATGGCATTCCAGTGTACCATTACATAATTGACCTCGGGCTCTGTGATCTATCTCTGTTGTTTGTTTACGTTGCACACCGCACAGAAGCTCATAAACACTTGTAGAGATGTTGTTTCCAGTGGTTGTGGGGGAGGTGGGGGAGAGTTGGAGATAATTGGGGTGTTATTGTATCAAAGGTCATAAAAACACACAAGTATGCACAGTGCACAACATGGGAGGTGTTTTACCGTCAAAGTACAGAAGCAAATTATAGTGAAAACTGCTAAATAAAGTAGTCCACCAATAAAACAAGGTAGTGAATCAGTTACTACACATCAAGCAATAATCAGTAAAATAATAATAATAATGCATAATTTAAATAGTGGTCACTGTGGTTTTCTATAGTACATTTCTATAGTAATTATGATTCATACTATAATAGAGTGTTTCCCAGGGCTGGGCATGGAGGCCCACGTTTCCCAGCACACCTAATCTAACTAGTAGCTCTTTAATAAACGCATATTACTAAAATGTGCAGAGCAGTGGGCCTCCAAGACCACTGTTGGGGGGAAAACTGAATAAATACACAATGACTTTTCCACAGAAGATACTATTGCATTTTTGGGCCATATATGCCATATAAATACTATACTATACTATAATAAATAGTTTTTAGGGTACAACTATATTGTTTTTAGTCATACTGTTGTATGGCCATTCTATAGTAAACACTACACATTTTCTTTAGGAAATACTATAGTTTCTTCTGTAAAAAACTATACAATAAACTAGAAAATGTTATGTTTTATGTAGTGGGCACAATAGTATTTTAATACTACAATGCTCCCATTAATACATGGCACAATAAATACATGTTTTCTATGGTGAATACGGTATATTGAATGTTACTGCAGATCATAGTCATTTTGTATGTATAAGCCTGTGTGTTGCAGATATGATGCAGAATATGGAAAATATGCTCATTTCCTATAGACAGAGGCATCTGTCATAAATCAGCTTGCATTCAAAACAGTGGCATCTACGAACAGGCATTTCAGAACACACACTTTAGAGGTGCAGTTCATGTCCGTTCTTACCAGCCCCGTCTGGTTAATGTTGTACATATTTACGGTCTGTGTGCTTATAGCATACATAACCTACCACCTAACGAAAACAACACGTGACTTAACGTGACTAAATCAGGAAGAAACAAGATGACCTTCAGTACCAGAAGGTTTAGTAACAGTGAGAAAACAAAGATAGGGCAAACGGTCACAAACAGATTCAGATGGCATAGAACGTATGTTGAAAGAGATAGAGAAGTGAAAAACAACATGTGAAAAACACCTTATGAAACTTGATTTTTTGAGAGGGGCACTGCCCCCCTACAGCTTTGATCTGCCCTCCCAAGGACAAAAAGTCTCTTTTACAGCTCAGTTTTAGCACTATATATTTTTATTGTTCCTCGTACTGTTCCGTTTTACTGTTTCATTTCATCTTAGAAAATCAACATTTGGTTGAGTCTTTAAACAAGCAAAACTACCACACAGCAATGAAGAGCTAACCTACTGAGGGTACGATAATTTACATTTACATTTACATTTACATTTCCGGCATTTAGCAGATGCTCTTATCCAGAGCGTTGTCCATCAGTGCTCAAGTAGTCCACATCTGTTCTTAAGACCTGTAAAGCTTAAATCAGCCTCCGCCATTCAACCAAGTTACCATCAGCTACGAACACTTTTTAGTGTATTCAGTAACACGCTGGACAGTTAAAAATGAATCAGCGTTTTGTGGTACTTGTGGCATGTTTGATCAAGATTCTTCTAACCTAACTATAGGAATGTACTTCTTTGTAATCAGTCTGTTTTATTACAAGTTAGTGAATTTATTTGCAGCTATTTAACCAAACCCTGATCTATGAAAGTGTTCTCTATCAATAGTCTTCAATTTTTCTTAGTATGTCAATTCCGTATCGTTAGAAAACGGCTTTCCCACTGCAGCTTTGCCATTTACATTTACATTTACGGCATTTAGCAGACGCTCTTATCCAGAGCGACGTACATCAGTGCTTAAGAATTCCAC
>JBBPDB010014661.1:0-12760 GCA_037974465.1 Brachypetersius altus | reverse complement strand
GAGCATATGGTGAACATCAACAGTACTTAAACATTTATCATTATAAAGAGAGAACAGACAGTCTGGCTGGTTTGATAGTGTAGCTCTTAAAGCATGATGTTATGTCTCATATTGTCCACCACTAGAATCAGATCAAGTCACATATCCTGAAGCCCATAGTAACACATATTCTTTTTCTGAGGTCCACTTATATATTTGTGTATTTGTGTATATGTATATAGAAATCTAAAACAAAGCCACAAAAAAACATAACATTACAAACATTGCCTTTAAGTGCAGCTTAACTTTCAGAACTACACGTTTGAAAACCCTTGGCTGTAAACAGCTGTATGGATTAAACAAAGCCTCAATGCAATGATGTTACTTGAGTTTATAAAGGAATAATTTCATTCCCTTGCTCAGACATGGCACCGCCAAAAGACCCAAGTTACTGCTTCTTTTTATTTTTAGCGCCACCTCAAACTGAACCTTGTTTTCACTATATTTGGACTGCTATAGATGGGACTGAAATTTCACCAAGAAAGCTGAACATTATCAACAAAACAGGAACTTGGTCTTTCATTCGGTAAAGCAGCTAAACTCACACTGAAAATACATCGCTAAGCAAAGATTAAGAGATTTGAAACTTACTTCTTTGTCATCACTGCTATCTAGGTCAGCAAAAACCCAGTCAGACTCCTGCGTCACTTATCTTTCTAAAAACGGATGGTAAATGTGTGAAACTGTTAAAAAGTGGAATACTCTCATTTTAAAACAAACCATTAATCAAGCAATTTAATGCATGATGCTTCAAATGTAAATGTAGTTTAAGATAAATAACAAATAAATCAAATGTCTAAATAAGATTCTTTAAAATCAATATTTGATCCAAAAGTGTATGTGTTAGTACATCCTCCCAACAACTTCGGCAGTAAAATCATTGTCTTGTGTTTCTCAGAGCAGAACAACTATGTAAAATGTATTTCAATGACAAGGCCATATTACAAAACTGACATGACTGGGTATTTCACCTTTTAATAAAAAAAAGTGTAAGACTAGGATGATCAATACGGCATCTTGTATAGTAAAAAAAAACCCTGTCTTTTATTAGCTTACTGTTATGCAATTTGTTATTAATACATTCATCCCATTGAATTTGCCATGTAATACAGACACAGGACAACAACACAGGTGTGAGATCTGAAACAGGGGCATGAAGCATAAACAGAAGTGGTTTATGATTATAGTGATATTCAGACACATTTGGAAACATCAACTAGTAAATCTAATCCAGCCCAGCACCTTTTGAGTTTCCACATGTTGGCAGACTGAGACAACCTGACAAACCTGACATCTTGAACTCAGAAAATTCCATCATGTCCAAACTTGAATAGTGTTTCTAAACAGAAGCTAGTGCATCTTCTCAAAAGATTACTTTATCACACAATGTTTCAAAGACCAGAAATGAACCGCAACAAATAGTCCTGCCACTGTTCCACTGCCAGAGGGAAACATTCTCAAAATACCCATGCAAACCACAGAACCGTAGCACATTCTCCCAAACTACTTTACTGCTTCTACAAAGTCCATTTGTCAAGAGAATCCTTCCCCCATTACAGATGCTTTCACTTTCCCTGGTGGTTACAATCAATTTGCGAAACATTAAGGCCACACATAAAAGGGCAAAACAAAACATCTCAAAGACTTCTACAAGCAAAAGGCCTCATCTCGTGTCTGTGTGTGCGGGTAGAGTCGCTGGGCTTTGCTACCTGTTGAGGCCCCTCTATATATAGGACATGAAATGGAGCGACAGAGTAAAGACATGGCCTGGTGAAATATGAGCGCTTTCCTTCCTTTTTACTTTTACACTTTTAAAAAAAACTGCACATTATTCAAGCTGGGGATCAAAGCAAACATGATACTGAAACCTAAAGACGTAATTTAAGAGAAAATTCTAAACTAATTTGAAAGTGTACAGGGGGATAATTTTTAAATCCGTCTCTGTGTTTTCCACTATATATCCTCTGACTATCACAGGTTCCGATCAGGACAAAATGATATTTCTCATTATTGTGATCATTATTGTGATCAAGTATGCTATAATATGTTTTTCTGAGCATATGGTGAACATCAACAGTACTTAAACATTTATCATTATAAAGAGAGAACAGACAGTCTGGCTGGTTTGATACTGTGTAGCTCTTAAAGCATGATGTTATGTCTCATATTGTCCACCACTAGAATCAGATCATATCGAAGTCACATATCCTGAAGCCCACAGTAACACATATTCCGTTGTTTCTCTGAGGTCCACTTTTGAAGTTTGTGTCAAAATCCATTTGAACAGAATTAAAACAGGCTGCTTTACTTACAGTGCCTTTCATTTAGATGTAAGTAAATGAACTCGGTTTGGATTGGCTGCTCTGTATTTTGTCTAAGCTGAAGGACTCTATAAGGAAATTAAGCTGCAAAAACAGTCCATTTTGGATTCATTGTGAATGACGTTTTGAAACTGTAACACTCAAACCGTTACTTAAAACAGCAAGGAAATTCAGTGCTACATGACACAAAAAAGTGAATGAACCAAAATCTAACTAACTGTTTCAGGCGAAAATAAAATCTGTCTAACTGCTGTCTTTCTTTTAAAACGACCCCAAATTAAACTTTTACACAGTATTGTACCTGAGACAGAAAACACATCCGAAGAAAGAACACCAATTTACCTCTAATTTACTTAAACTCACTAATACTAGTACACATATACAGATGGCATACCTCTGTGTAAGAAAACTGAACAATTATGCCACTCTTCTCGCAAGCAGTGTACCCAGAAAATTTACGACTGCTTTAGAAACAAAGGGATCTGATGCATTTTGGAGGCTGTGTGCTGAAGTTTGGAGGAACTAAATTAATGAAAACACTGCAAACGATCAAAATCACTGCAAAATCCCACAACAAAGACCAACTTTATAACAATCAGACTGTGAAAGTCTCTGATTAATTTCTGGATGGAGTGTCCATTTACCAGTATTACACACACAGCTAAGCTGTGGTCTAACACAGCAAATTAGCACAAGCTCGCTTTCACAGCCACGTTCCAGCAACTTCACACATCTAGATGAAACGAGCCTCTCGCAGTGCAAAACCCAAAACGCCTTCCTTTGTCTTCTAAACTCATTTGTTTTCTTAATGCAGGACCCATTTTAGAAACACAACACTTCAGCAGGGCAAATCAGGCTTCAGTTATGCTACAGTGCGTTTGCTCATACCCAATAACAACAACAAAAGAAAACAAACAGGCAAAAACAAACAACAAGCGAATGCAGGCAACAGGACTCTCGCCAGGCAATAAATTCATGCTCAGCCCAAGCGAGTGCACTCGAACAGGAAGTGCTACGGGGCAGCAGCAGAGCTGGAAGCAACTGAACAACTTCCCGGCACCCAAATGAAAATAAACAGCAGCAGCCCACATCATATGTCTGTATGGATCCCTGCGTAAAACACCAGCCTACGTTTCCACAGAATCCATCATCTTCACACTGGGAGGGGGGTTTCCACAGATAAAAGCCTTTCAGAGCAGAACTTTCTCTTTAACCCAGCTGGAGGATTGAGTGATGTTACACTAGAAACCCTGATAAACCTCTCACACACACTGTTTACACACGTAAGATTACAAACAGATGCAAAACAATGCAAAGAATGATCTGTTTAAATGCTTTAAGGGTAATTACAGCTATTTGTTAGGGTGGGGGGGCCCCACACAACTGATCAACCCCTACAAGTGAGCTCAGAAAAATCCACTTTCAACAACAGGTGCATCACAAACGAACAACTGACAGTATCCCACAATTCTGGATTAAAGAAGAAGTGAGAAGTATCCGTTTTGTCTTCCAAACCACAAGACAGGCCTGTACACTCAGCAAGGCCCGATGTCTCAACACATAAACAAACAAACAAACAAACAAACAAACAAAGACCACCCACTCCACTTAACTGAGCTTGTAAAGAGGGACGTAGAGGACTCGCCCTCACGAGCGGGTTTTGTTGTGTTTTATTTAGTTTAATTTATTCCTAGTTGGTCTGGTGACAGCTCTGTTTTGTTTATCAACCTTCAAACAGCAGCGCCATGAAACTTTTTCCTCGAAGTCGCAGGGTCTAACACACACTCCGAACCTCTATGAGAGGAGAGACCCCCTCAAACCAGAAACGAAAGCGTCCGAAAGGGCTCAAGACCCTCTCTGTCGACCCGAGGACCTTCAGACATCAGGAAGAGTTGATCCTGGGGCAAACTCAAGAGTTTTACGGATGGGTAATGTGAAAAGGGTAAAGGGGGGTGGGTGAAAAACCGAGCAGCGTACACTGTTTACACAGATAAATTTAAGATGCAAATAAAAAAGATACATAGTAATTAGACTGAGGATACACGGAGCGAAGCGTGCTTTCAGTTCAGCATTACTGGGTCAGGCAGCATGTGAGGGGGGTAAAGGGGGGCATCCCACTTTATGTTAGCGTGTTCAAACAGGAGAGATTAACGAGGATAGCCATCTCTCTCCCCCTCTCTCTCTCTCTCTCTCTGTGTCTCTCGCTCTCTCCCTCTCTCTCTCTCTGAAACGCGTTTAAAGACGAGGGGAGGGTGAAAACATCACGTTTCCCACCCTCACGCTTCTTATACGCTCAAAAACCAAACGTTGTCCTATAGTCTGGGTGTAAATACGTCTTCTAAAGCGAGGAGCAGTAACTCGGGGTGGTATGAAATTGTGAATTCCTTACCCACACGGTGTGCCAGTCGCTTCACCCCTCAACGCGGTGACAGTAGAAATAGGCTCCAGTGGGCCTCACTGCGCATGCGCACACGCAGCCCTCTACTGGAGACAGCCCTTCACTGTCAGGCTGAACAGGTTAGTGCCCAACGAACAGGTGGGGGGCTTTAAACCGTGGTGTGTTTGTGATGCTGAGATGGGGTGGTGGGGTTGAATCATCAATACACTATATAGACAAAAGTATTGAGACACCCGACCATTCCACCAACAGAGACTTCATTCTCAGCAATAACAGCTAATCACCCAATCATGTCTTTATGGAGCTTGCTTTGTGCACTGGGACACAGACATGCTGGAATAGAAAAGCTTCTTCCCCAAACTTTGTCTACAAAGTTGGAAGCATGATGTTGTCCAAAATGTGTTGGTATGCTGAAGCATTACGATTGCCCTCCACTGGGACTAGAGAGCCTATTTGTGAAAAACAGGTGTGCCCCATTACTTTTGTCTATATGTCTATATAGTGTATATGACTGATTTCAAAAGAAATGAGTGGCTATCATATATATAATTACAATTAAGGTCTCATAATGAGTGGTTTCAGAGACTTTAAGGTAAGCAGAATCAGAAAACTTTATTGACCCTAGAGGAAACTGCTTATGTTATGACCGCAAAGACACACAGAGACTTATATGATCTAAAATATAAAGTCTAAATAAGTCCAATAAAAATATGTAGAAAAAACACAAAAACCTTAAAACACAAATGGTGAGTATAAATACTATAGATTAGTAACTTATTTGTCAAATGTGAACACAGCACACAGTGTGAACAGTGAACTCTGCTGCTTCATTCACTAAGCAGTGGGCAGCCAGGATCGGTGTCTTGGAAAGTTACTTTGTTCAGGGGTACTCAGTGGTGACACTAAGATTCAAACCCATTACCTTCTGATTTTAGGGGCAACTCTCAAACCACCAGATGAGCAGCTGCCCCAAGGTAGGTCCACTGCACGCACAGATGCTCAGTTGTGAACACACAGTATGTATAATCTCCATATAAGGGCTTTGCCAGTCACACAAGATCCTTGTGTCCAGTGCCAGTGTTGGCTGAAAGAGCATAAAGCAGAGGAGCAGAGGAACTGTGTATTCCGGGGTGACAGATCTTCAGCCAACACATTTGGGAGAAGTTGGAGTTATCAAGAACTGATCATCCAGTATCTGATCTTACTAAAGCTTTTCTGGTTGAATGCAATCAAATCCTTACAACAGTGTTTCAACAACTACGGTGATTTCTACCTGATTTCTATCATTTTTTTCAATTGTTTCAGATCTTTAAACAATTTAGAAAACTTAAGTAAACGAATTACAGTTTTTAAAACGTAATTTCATTTATTGAATGAAAGATGTTAACCAGTACCTACTAGCCCTGAGCAAAACTTGTCAACCCCTTAGTTAATTAATCAATTGATTCAGTTGATTTTAATATGCTTGATTACTAGCTCTGGTGAATTAACACGTAAATGGAAGCTTTTCCATCAATGTAAAGAGGCTAAAATGTCTGAACTAGCAGCATGTTATGCCTCAATCAAAGGAAATTCTGGAAGCGATTAGAAAAATATGCCAAAATTACAGAAGGGTTATGAAGACATTTCTAAAACTCAAGTGAACCACAGTTAAAACAAAAGGAGTTTTTTATAAAAAAAAAACTGGAAAAAAGATTTGAATCTTCCCAGAAGTGGGCAGCCTACCAATATTCCTCTGAAAGCACAGCAATGACTCATCCAGGACATCGAACAAGGGCTGCTAAAAATACCCAAATGTGTCTGAATCAAAGTCAGCGGACCAAATATTCCTGTACAGAGATGTGTATAAGTATTAGGTTGCAGTTGTTGCTGCTAAATAAGGAACAACAAGTTTTATGTGTGGGAGGGGAAGTTTACTGTATGGATAACATGTTTTTGCAAAACATTTTACTTCAGTAAATGAAATTATCATTTAGTAAACTGTGTTTTGTCTTCAGATACAGAAACAAAGGTTGTTTCATATAATCTTTTGTAAGAGGATCTGAAACCATGTAGAGACAAATATGCAAAATCAGAGGAAATCAGGAGGAGGCCTATTCTTATTCACGTAGTGTTAATCCTTCTAGAGGCTCTTGCTGAAGAAACAAGGAGACTAGCATTCTATTAAAACCCTGCATATCAGAAGAAACATTGAATGGCCCGAAACAGACAAAATTTAGAACATACTGTGTTATATTTGTTCCTTATAAACAAACTAGAGGAAATTACAGCACTGATTGTCCTCATTTTTGTGTAAAATATTGTTAAATAAAAAGGTTTAATTTTTACTCAGTATTTTGTTTAGATCACTTTTTAATTATAATCAGTTTATTATATTATTTTTATGTATAATATTAAATATTCATTACAAAAAGCCATGTGTTTTATGTGGGTTGGCTGTTCTGTATGGTAATCAATGTATACCAGGGCTCTGTCCTGCAGAATAGATAGATGATTGCATACAATAATAGTCAGAACAATTAGATTTCATCTTCCTTACTGGAGAATCATAGCTGTGCATGATGTGTGGCATGTTCTGAGGCAGAACTATTATAGCCTCGCTGCTCAATCAGCCAGTAAACAAAACTGTTAGGTTCAGATAGTAAAATCTCCTACAAAGTTTGTTTTAGAAAATCATGTCAGAGTGGCTCGTCAAATGAGCTTCACCAGGCAAGTTCCCTCATCTTCAGTGTCATCTTCAGTGTTCAGTGATTTTCAGGGGGTTTTGGGACTCTGAGAGGATTGTTTATACAGGAGATAAGTGACATCATTTTACATTTTGGTTATATTGGGGGGAATTTTACATGACTCACATCGGACCCCATGTAAATGTGTCACCCATTTAAAATTATCATTTAAAAGCTTTGTAACTAGCCTTTTTTGAAGAAATCCATCAATCTAATGTCAACATTTCATTTCAATATTTTTCATAGAGTCAACACTTCAAATCAACTTCTGACCTGTTCCATGTTTATACTTTTATAGGTCAGATGGAGAGACTTTGCTGTTTCACTACCAGGCTGAAGAGACAAATCCTGCTCGTTTTCACAAAGAGGTTTCCAAGTAATAATTGTGATTTCTTGTTTTGCTCAAGTTCCCAGGAATTTGGCGTGTGATTAGGCAGATGGTGGTCTTCGGGGTGAAGGAGATGGCTTCACATGAGGATGGTGTGGCGTCTGTGGAGGCCACAGGCATCGGCTGAAAAATCTGTGGAATACTTGAAGAGTAGCCGAACACAGCTGAGCTTCAGTGGCTCCCCATGCTGCCAGCAGCCCTCTGGACAATCCCAAAGTGGAATGCTCAAACAGGAGATGTCAGTTGTCATCAGATATTGTGCTGTCTGCTTCTGCAGAAAAGGCTGTAGAATTAAGTGCCACTGCTATTTGACAGCGGGCACCAGCTACACTAAATGCAAAAAATATCTTAGGTGTTCCTCTCATTTACCTTAATTATTTTCTCACGCTTAGACCAAAGGCCATATACAGAGCTTGTGAGTTGTTTGTTATGATGAACTCATTGTTTGTTATGATGTCGGACAATCTGACTCATACACCACCTTTAAGTCTGGACTGAGACCTTTAAGTCAGTAACACAGCCACAGCTTAGTCAGTAACATAGCCATCTATAACATAACCTAATCCTGTTTACTTTAATGATGCAGTATAACCAATTCTTTCTTTTGTTATTACATTTACATTGCCAAAGGCACATGGACACTCCTTCTAATTAGTGGGTTTGGCTATTTTAACCTCACCCATCTTTAACAAGTACACACAGTCAGGCTTACAACTAGCCAGCTCTTTCACACAGAATTACCATAGAATGTCACCTGTCCCACAAGTCAGTTGTGATCTGCAGTGTGTAAAATACACCGCTGTTGGACGAAATGGTAAAGAAAAGCTGGAGTGAGGAATCAAGCATCATCATCTGGCAGTCTGTCAGATCAATGTGGCTTTAAATTTTATGTGCCCTAATGCATAGCGCCAGCTGAACAGTTTGATGGAGGAGGAATAATGATCAGGGACCGTTTTTCATGATTTCAGCCTCTGAGTTCCAGTGTAGAGAAATCACTACAGTGGACGATGGCATTCTAAATAATTGTGCCCTTGGGAAAGCCATTTCCTGTTTCAGCATAACAGTTGCCAGTGGTTTGCCAAATTTGATTTAAAAGAAACTGACTGTTATCAACCTCATCCAACACCTTTGGGATGAGTCTGATGAGCCAAGGAGCCAGGCCTTATCACCCAGCATCAGTGCCTGACTAATGCTCTTGGTGCTAAATGGAAGCAACGCCTTGCAACTATGTTCCAACATCTATTGGAAAGCTTTTCCAGAAGAGTGGGGGCTGTTACTGCAGCAAAGAGTGTACAACTCCATATTAATGCTCATAGTCTTGGTACCACATACGTATGCAAGTATACACTATATGGACAAAAGTATTGGGCCAAGCCAGGGTTAGGGCTAGGCCCCTTACTTCCAGTGAAGGGCAGTCCTAATGCTTCAACATTCAGCAAGACATTTAGGACAACACCATGCTTCCAACTCTGTGGGAATAGTTTGGTCAAGGCCCTTTTCTATTCCAGCTTGACTGTGCCCCAGTGTACAAAGTAAGTTCCTTAAAGACATGATTGAATGAGTGGAAGAACCTTCCAAAAAGAGTGGAAGCTGTTATAGATGCAAGGGACGGACCAATTCCATCTTATAGTCCATGAATTTGGATGCAATGTTGGTGTCAGGCGTCCCAATACTTTTGTTCATATAGTGTATGTAATGGAAAGGTTAATGTTAATATTAAAATACAGAATCAGTTTCAATACTCAAGAAGGGGAAAACAAAAAGGGAACATCGACTACAGGATGTACAGAATGTGAAGGAAACATCAACTGCAGGACTCGAGCTGGGAAAGAACAGAGAGTTACTACAAAAAAATAGTGCAATCATCTTCTCACTCGCTGCCTTTTTCCTTATGGAGTGGAAATCTCTTTGACAGATTTTTATCATTTATCACTGGCTCATGAGTGAAAGAGCTTTCGTCTGTATGATATATGTGCCTCCTGTTCAATACAGTTTATTTAAATTGTTCCTTTGACATTAAACATCAAACATAATTGTATAGCAGCTTTACAGGCATGCAGGTGCACAAAACTAATGAGCAGCAGGAGGGCACCAAATTCATACTGAGTAAGAAATACTGAGAGGGAACAAGCCTCAGTATAGCAAACCATCCTCCTCTGGGTCTCACCGGAAAAGAGCACAAGTACAAGAGTACAAGACAATGGAAAGAGTACAAGTGACAATGATCACCGGCTGAATGACAATGGAAAGAGTAAAAGTGACAATGATAGAGGGATTTGACATACAGAGTAAAGCAAGACAACAGACCCTATCCTAAGGATCACAAATGTTGCAAAAACACTGTAAGAATAGTGCAATTAGGTTTGACATATATAGAATGATAAATCCAAACTTTAGAATTTTCTACAGGAGCTGCCAAGTTGCAAACCGTAGCACATGAGGAGTCTAGAAGGAGTGTTTTGATTGTCTATGGGGTCTCGGGGCAATCAGGTGCATAGGTAAGGTGAATATTTTCAAAAATATTTCCCTGTGCTTACAAAGAACAGAGAACCTGCTGACTCAGAATACCTCAGAAAGGGCTTTCAGATGTGGCAAGTGCTTTCAGAGATTACAGATGAAATGTTCCTTCACGCACCAAGCAGACGAACGAATTCCAGGATCAAGTTTGACGTGTTTTAAATTGCTTTAGGGTGACTAAAGGAGCGACGAGTTTCAAAATGTCTCCCCAAAGGCTTGAACGAAGAACAGCAAAAACAAACATCAGCTGCTTTTATGTTTATGAAAACAGCAAATCATTCAGGAGCACATGAGTCAGAGCGAGTGAGATTGGTCATGCACTCCGCTATGCAAAAGCATCCACAGGAGCTCATCAGCCTGTAATGGAGCCATGAAAACACTTCAGCACAGAGAAATTACTTCACTTTTCCTCTGACGTGCAGCTCAGGCCCACATTCATAAAGCACTTTAGATAATACACAATCAAAACGCAATACAGCAAAGTGGCGACATGTAAAAGGAGTTAACAGTGCATATAGCTTTATAAATGCATCAGCTAATGTCAGGACTCTCATACAATAACAAGTGACGTTGCTGGTTGTTAAAGTATATGTAGCAATTGGTGGTTGGAGAGAATAGAACCGTGTTATTATGGCTTGGATTTCTCAAGCTGGTCATACTGTATGAGGCAGAAAAGACTGAGGAAGATACTCCAAGACATACATAGATGACCGTGTGAGAAAGTAATTCACATCCCGACATGGTTCTTCACGGGTTCTTTAGTATAGACAAATGTCTATAAATAGAACTAGGGAGACTTGAACCATTTGAGTGCACAAGTCATTCTTTGCCTCATTAAATGGCTTTTCTTGGATTGATTTCTTTGATTCTTTGATTACACATGTTTTTCAAAAAGGTCTTATACAGTATAGTCAGTGGGTTCTGGCATTTTGGTGTATATATATATATATATATATATATATATATATATACACACACAGTTGTAAAGTGGACTTTTTTATTTTATCTTGTAATCTACTGTTTTGGTAAATAGGTTGGTAAATAAATAAACAGGTTTAGGTAAATAAACAATCACACTCAAAAAACTTTATTGATTAAAAAAACGTTAGCATTAGCAGTTAGCATTAACAGCGCACAAAGACTTGTGCACAAAAGAACAAGACAGCGCTCTGTGCTGATGCTCAATTAAGTCAGGGACAAGGTAGGAAATAATTACTGTATTATATGAGGACAAGACACTGAGCGGGGACTGCATCAGGTTTCTTCTTTTTACGGTGGTTGACAACTTTTCAATGTATTATTTACCGCCACCGCTGGGCCTGCATTTCAGTTCTCCAAAAAATGGCGAGGATATTTGCAGTTTCCACGTTATTGTGGGGATTTCCGCATAAAACAATAAGTTTGGTTCTTATATGTGTGTAGATATGACAATTGTCTGCAAATTTGTTCCACATTTTTGTTGAGCTCATTTTAGAAAAAATGAAACATAAAAATTATATATTAAAACCTATATATCTTATAATGTCACAATGTTTGCACAGGCTACAGTATATGGTAACGTTCTTCCAAATTGCTTTTATTTTTTTAACTTCCTATTTGTATGCTTAATATCTTTATTCTATTACTGTGAAGCACATTGAGTGACCTTTGTGTTTGATAATAGGCTCTTTACATAAACTTTACTTAATATGCTCAATACAGAAAACACTAATTATGTTTTCAAATGTGCATGTGTGCTCTGTAGAGGATGTGATCTTATTTAAACTTAGAAAACCATCAAATTATGTAATTTAACCAGGGGGTATGTTATGCATTGAGAAAATATCTAATTTGTTATTGTGTTGTTTACTAATATAACATCATTATTTCCTTCTCATAGGGGCACTGAAATCTCTGATTGTAATTCCCACCCACTGCATCTCTGTGTTTGCAGTCCAATATACTGTCACAACCAGTGAAGTCAGTAATTGTCTTGTGGTTGACTGAATTACCCACTGCCAAGCAGATCAAGGTGCACACACACACACACACACACACACACACAGCACACACTCACACACATAGCACAATACACATGAGGGCCCTTTGTAAATCTGCCAGGGCAATGCTGTCAAATGAAGAGAGAGAAAGAGAGAGAGAGAGAAAGGTGAGTTTTTTCTGTCAACCATCCTCAGCTCTGCCTTACATCTGTGTGTTCTCTGCTGAGAGATCGACGCTCTTTGGAGTGTCAGGCGAGGTTTTTCGGTGGTTGCTACAGGGGATGAGATGAGGTGAGAGAGAGAGAGAGAGAGAGAGAGAGAGAGAGAGAGAGAGAGAGAGAGAGAGAGAGAGAACAAGAGTGAGAGAAAGAAAGAGATACACAGATAGAGAG
>JBBPDB010014651.1:0-12760 GCA_037974465.1 Brachypetersius altus | reverse complement strand
ATCACAAGCTGTCCAGAGAATTAATGTCGCAGATTCACAACCACAATCAAGACAAGCAGCTAACACCTCCTACACCGCATCGACTTCTCCTTCTGTTCTCCTCACTTTCTCTGCTCTAAAGATACATATTCAATGTATGAGAATATAATGAATTATGGTGATGATTATCATTAATGTGAGAAATTACATCCCAATATGTCTTAATATACACTGATTAGCCATTAAAACCATCTTCTTACAATGGCACCTGTTAAGTGGATCTACTAGGCAGCAAGTGAACAGAAGTTGATGTGTTGGAAGCAAAAAAAATTTACAAGCTTAAAGATCAGAACAATTGTAATGTATGGGCAACTGGATCAAAGCAGGTCTTGTAAGGTGTTATGGTTAGGGTTAGGTATGGAGTACTCAGTAAATACAAAAAGCGATCCAAGGATGGACAAGCGATGAACCGGCTCACTGATATCAGTTAAATATACAGAATTTTTAATTCTCATCACTCTGTTTCTTCCACACTGAAATACAGGGAGGAGTGATAATGACTCAGAAAAAGTTAGTTAATTTCCCATGAGGGTTATAATCCCAGAGATCCCACAGGGAGTTAAAAGACAGCCATCCACAGTAATGACACTGATTCATCATCAGTTTGAGCTGATGTCAGTGTGTAAAGGTGTGGGTGATGAGCATCATTCATTATTCTTCAACCACCGTCATCACTTGAAGCAGTGTAGTGACTCCTCATACTGCTCTCCTCACTGCTATCAACCTGGAATTACACAGGTCTGAAGTTTAGGCCCACCCTTAAATAAACGATTCGATATGTATTACAAGAAAACATTAGAAACATTTAAATGTAATTGGCTGGTTCTCAAGATTATACAGCCTGTAGAAACAAACTACACCTCTGGAAACAAATAAGAGACCACCGCAAAAATGTTCCATTTCTTAGTTATTTTTTTCTTCTATAGGTGCAAATATTGAACTGAACAGCTTTGCCTTCGTTTTTAAGAACTGCTGACAATATTTATCCTAATTTGCAAATAAAAATATGGTTCTTTAAAGCATCATTTTAAAGGAACCGACAAAACATCAGAATAAGAGAAATTATGCAGCATTTACAAAACTTGAATAATTCAAAGAAACCAAATCTCTCGTTCTCTCTTAAACAAAATGACTATCATTACCTTTGACGAACTTCTAGTAGTGTTTTACCATCCAACTGGTCACATTGTTAGAGGAGAGTGTTGATTACAGTAGCGGTTTTTTTTTACACTTTTCCTCATTAAATAAGATGTGATTCAGGTGATCACTAATCAGTACCTCATAAAGCAGAATGAGATGCTTGTGTAGGAGTTTAACAGACACTGGTATGGAATGGTTGTCATACTCAGAGATGCTGATTTATCAAGATTCTATTTGTTTACTTTTATATTTTATGCGTTAAACATGTCTTGATTCTGCACAGCTCTAATTATACACTGGACAGACTGGACCTCGTGATAAAGGGTTGCAAAATCGAATAGAGAGTCCTTATCAGTCAGAAAATCAACTCTATTGATCCCAGAGGCAATTGCTTATCAAACTTTTTAACTGAACTACAGATACTACTAAAACAGACAGCATTCAGTCAGTGGGCATCCTGGGTGAATGAAGGCTTTCTGCTACATTTATTAGATGCTTGTGGTGGACCTAGTGGCTGTGAGTGGGTGGACCCAACGTTTGAGCAAACAGGGCAAACAGCCAACTGGCGATTTCGACACACACGAAGCAACAGATATTGAATTATCTGACTATAGACAGATCAGGAAACTAGTTTACACAGCTGCACAGGGAAAAGGGGGATAAGAACCAAGAACTGGATAGACACACTAATGGGAGAATGCAGTGGAAAGGAAATGGAGCTAATAAGGAGGGAGTTATAACCGGGGAACTATACAGGGGTAGAGAGAGAAAATGGGTGAGAGAGAAAAACAAAGTGAGGCAGAGAGACACACACACACACACACACACACACACATACACACATACAGAAGCAGAGACAGAGAGAGTAACAGAGAAAGAGAGAACGAGAACATGTGAGACAAAAAAGGCAAAGAAGGAGAGACTAAAAAAGAAGAAGAGTGAGAGAGTGGAAGAAAGAGAGAGAACAGAGTGGGAGAGAGGTGTATATTGAATACTGAGGTATCATCTGGCATCGCTCTGAAGTGAAGATTGCAGGACAGTCAGTGCTGTTCTATCACAAGCTGTCCAGAGAATTAATGTCGCAGATTCACAACCACAATCAAGACAAGCAGCTAACACCTCCTACACCGTATGGACTTCTCCTTCTGTTCTCCTCACTTTCTCTGCTCTAAAGATACATATTGAATTCATGGGCTGATGATGAAAAGCCACAAGAAAGACTTTGTAACAGAACAGGGCAATATGGTAATGACCGTCATTTTCATAACAAATTACATTACAATATGTCTCAATATATTGCACTCTTCTGATGTTTCTCAACTGCATCTTTCCCTAAGTACTTGTTTAGTGCAGGTTATGAAAGGCTGAAACTCATTTGTACTGAATTTTAATCATATTTAAAAATTTGACAAAAATGATTCCTGCTACAACAACTGTGATTTTGTTGTCTTGCCCACCAAAACTCACACCATAATCCATATATTAGGTGTGTAAATGAAACTCTAAATTGGTTAATTGTATATAGCTATATGAAAGTTAAACCCTTATAGTTACTGGTAATACTTCCAAATTTCCCAATGTTAGGATTTAGGAGTCGCATCCAATGACTTTTATCAGTGCATGAATTGCTGCTTGGCTGGGGAATTGGACTTTCTATACCTTGCGTATGAATTTCCATGTGGCAATTCCCAGCAGTAGACAGTATTTGTACATCAGAGTGGTGGGAGCACAGATATCATGCCAAATTCTTGACTGTAATTACACATCGAACTGATAATAGTAATTATATTTTCCCATTTAGCTGCAAATAACTTATCAGGTGCTGAAACTCCAGCACTTCCTGCTCGCTTCTACTGGGTCTTTTTTGCTCTTTTTCTCCCTTCCATTTGGTCCCTGTTCCTAAGTTTCTGTCTTGACTTCTCCCCCCCACTGCACTGCCCTCATCCCTCTTGTCCTCCATTTACATGTATCTCATTATTTTCTGAGGCTCACCATCACCATAAGAACCGGACAATCTCTCTTTGACCCTGTACTGCCCCTCCCTCTCCTCATACTGGTTTTTCTCTCTGTCCACTATACCCCTCTACCCCCAACCCCCACCCCCACGCTGCTTCGTCTGTGAGGTAATGTCCCTAGGCATGCGCTCTAGTCCGCTGAATGACCTCAGCAGCTCATGAATGCTGGGTGTGGTTCACTGAGCTGGAGTTGGAGAAGAAAGAAAGAGTGAGAATGGACAGGAGAGGGAATGGGTGGAGTGAGTGAGAGAAAGGATACTTCCATCTTTCTTCCAGTTACTCACGCTGGAGGGTTATTACAATACTCTGTATTTAGTATTTAGTTGGTGGCCATGGACAGGTAATCTGGTATGAGGCAAGGAAATCCAGGACTTAACCCCTTAAAATCCCAGGCTTAATACATCCTAATCGTATTATTCAGTAACTACAAGCACTACAATGCAAACTGTGAGTTATTCTTAAGTTATAAAAGTGTATAACAGACACCCTTGGTCCTATATGAGCTCAAACGGTTGCCATTCAAAGCAACAGAAACAATTTCGGGTCCAGCACTGTCGGACACAGTTCTGATGTTTGAGTTTTAATTATGATGGAAAAAACACTCCTCTCTTTGATTAGGATCTAAAGATAAATGTTTTGTGATTTTGTGATTTACAGAAAGAAAACACACCACTCCCAGTCGCTTGATGTTCTCCTGGCTTGCACACAAAAACAGACACACACATAAACAGTGCTTTCCAGCATTTCCAAAGTTTTAAGAGGATCAGAATGGGAGAGTAAAGCCCCATGAAACTTCATGTTCCCCCTCAAAGAGCAACGCCCTGCCTATCACACACAGCTGCCTTCTTTCTTCCTCTTTCTTTTCCAAGTCTGCGGTCACATCTGAAAAAAAGAATCCGCAGGGGCTAATTTCCTGCAGTGCGGCTATAGGTCTGAAGAGTAAAAGAATACTCCAGCATTTTATATCGACGCTTTCAACAGCATATGTCAGTCAACATGAATGATAATTTCGCTGTGTTGCCTGAATTAAGCAAAAAATAATAATGCAAATAAATAAATAAAACATTTTTAAAGACCCAGCGCATGCCATTGGCCTTGAACAAAGTGTGTTTCAAGTCAATGGGTTTTCTGTTGTTTTTTTTAAGTACAGGGAAATCTTTTGAGGGTAATCGTCCAAGCGCTAGTCCTTTAAAAGTAATGCAATGTAATCATGGTTGTGAGCAATGGTGTATACGTTCTAATTTAGAAACTAATGTGTAGCTTAAACCACATTACAACTGGAGCAGAAAGGGTCATTCTACAAGCGTTTTGTCTCACACAACTAACCACTAACACTCCAAAAGCACAGAATTTAGATTAACCAGCTGAATGTAAGCCAAGTCTCTCTAGCCTTTCATTCAGCCAAGCTGTCAGTCACAGTACACTAGTAGATCCAGCTAATGACATCACACACAACATGCAGTACATACGGTCCACTGACCACTTACTCCGATTATCTCACACAATTAACTCTAGTATGCTTCTGTATGGGCATGTCTAATGAACAGTCTCCACTGTAGCCGTGCGAGATGAAAATTAGACTTGTTAGAGTGGAGGTTTTAGTCTAATTTCACATCCTCTGGGTACTGGCTGTCTCTCTGATGCTAGATTTGGCTCAGGAAGGCTGATGGTAATCATTTGAATGCAATGGATGGAGAGAAAGGGCAGACTTTGTTTGTGGATGGGTGTCAGTGAAAAACGGAAAAGGCTTGTAAAACACACACACACACACAAACCCACACACACACACACACACGCGCGCACACACACACACCCCTACACCCATGCCATCCCCCACCTTTCCTCTTTCTCTGAACACAGACACACATTTTCCCCACCTTTCCTCATCACTGGAAAACAAGCTAAAAAATAGAGTGCAGTTGCCATGGTTATCCCAGTCATCTCTCCAGCTTGTTCATAATGATTAACTGAGCTGTGCTCCTTTACTATATTCAGACTGGAGTGATAAATATGATAAATATAGGCAATTGGTTAACCAAATCCTAACTTTGCCTGAAGCACTGTTCAAGCTGGATTTCAGTGATTACTGATAGAATTTGTGAGTTTAATCTAGTATAAATAAATGTCTGTCGATTTTACAAGTGTGAAAGAGATCATTTCAAACCTTTGGCTTATTTGAGTTAACTCAAGGCTCCCTCAATCACAGAACTCCTCCTTAAGGCTTAAACCTTCTAACACACCAACCTTTTTGAAACGGAGAGCTACTTCACAAGTACTGAGCCACAAATACTGGGCTGCAAGTTTGATACACTAGAACAGAGTTTACCTAAACTTCATGTATAATAAACACGTTTTTAAATGCTCTTTTAGATAATGTCATTTTCAAATCTATAGAAATGCAAAAGAAGAATAGCAACAGGATCAAATTAAATGTTAGACGCTGCTCACTGGTGAGTTGTGCTATTTTTAGAACAGGTCCGTGGGCTACTCAGGTGGTCCTTGGGGGCACCACGTCGGTGACCCCTGTTCTAACAGATATGCACATACAGCATGAAAGTATTTTCATTAAGCCTGGCTTGTAAAGCTTAAGTCTACTTCCACTATAGTATTTAAATTAGAGTTGCATGATGTAATTTGGGTAAACATACACTAATGAACTACTTTATTAAATGCTTCTACCTCATGTCTACACTCATCTCCACTTTCCATACATTACAAAGGTATACTTCGTAGAAAAAAAAGAGAAAGAATGAGAGACTCCACACAATTACAGACTGTAATTCATGTGATTCTCTGGGTTTGCTCCCTTTTACTCATTCTTCCACAGTCAGGACCACCACAGGATCACCAGTGAGCAGAAGGTATTTGGGTGATGGATGATTCTCAGTATAGCAGAGACACTGAAATTGTAGTGACATGACAATATATCACACACTGCAGTGATGGTTGAGTTACAAATCTAACTGTCCGTCCTATTAGACACATTTAACCTGTCTGTCCCCCCTGTAGCTATAAATGATTAATGATGGTTTATGATCCAGTTTGTGTTAGCCATGTGTATAAAAGCTCCTGCAAAACTGCTGTGTGAGGTCCACACACGGCAGGTCACTACTGTGTCAGTGTCACTGCTTTCCTAAGACTGATCAATCACCCAAATAATATCTGTTCACTGGTGGTCTGTGGGGGTCCTGACACCAAGCAGAAACCTCTGATACTTGGTTCATGTCTGGTCCAGCTCCCAAACATAAAGGGGTTTTTGCCCAGTCATGTCTTTAATGTGTGCCTTCAAACAGTGAAGGACGGAGGTGTGAGGAGAGGTGGATGCATGCTTCATTTCCTCCATTCTGCCCTCCTGCAGTGAGGGAAGGAAGTAGGTGCTCTGGCATATTTTACTGGAGGCTTCCTGAAATAAGTATGATCTGAGAGGAAAGGAAGTGAAGGCAACATTAAGGGGACGGACACTTCCTGTGCAGCTGAGAGGACCTCTGAAATCATTTCCTGCCAAATTCCCCTCTCTGCCCAGGTCTAGACGAGAGAAAGAGGGAATATCACATTATTTTCCAAATATATTACCATTTTCCAATATAATATTTAATTTTGGATGTTTCCTGAGCACTGCGCCATTACGCTATGTAGCTTCTGCACTGCTAAACACTGAGGAACTTTGAGATAAAAGACACCACAGACTGTAGACATCAATACAATGCATGTGTTTTTGTGCCAGTAGGGTCAATTTTGCTTTTCACTCTTATAACGGCTCTATTGTCTAGTTTTGCATATATTGAAACAAATAACTTGTATTATACAAGCTGGGGGCCTAGTGGATAGGGCATTTGCCCTGCGATCAGGAAGTCGCGGGTTCAATTCCTAAGACTGCTAAGCACCTCTGAGGTACCCTGAGCAAGGTTACCGTCCCCAAACACTGATCCCTGGGTGCTGTGTTCCTGACTGCTTCACTTGGTGAATGGGTTAAATGCAGAGGAAGAACTTTGTGCCGTTCACACTGTGTGCTGTGGTGTGTTCACGTATGACAGAATGGTCACTTTCACTTTCATACATGACTCTCTCTCTCTTGCTCTTTGCACTCCTTTCTGCACTTGTGTGGTGTTCTGTTTTGTTGCATAAATGGTCCTGGAAGAACACTGTTTCGTTGTACTGTGTATTTTCTCTATGGCAGAAATGGTAATAAACCTACGTGATTTTACTGTGTGCCGTGGCATCGACACTGGTATAGCAGCATTAGAAATTTCATGCTCCTTCGCGACTCATCTCCTCCTGCTAATTTCCAGTGGCTTTATGGCATGAACTAGCAAAAGAGCCAACCTCTAGTTATGACGTGAGAAATGACCAACAAAATATTATTTATGAAGAATGGAGGAAAGCTTGCAGCCACATCACCCTTAAATAAAAAGCATGGCCAGACGTCTGCAGTGAAAATTATGTAAAGAGACACTGAACAGGCATTCCTGGTCTAATTAAATCTGACTGCAGTTGAGGTTACCAGTGTCAAGTTTATTCTGTCTCCCTGGGCGTCTACAAAACTCTATAATCTACTTACAAAAATATGATTATGACTGTAGTGAATCACATGCCAACAAGCAAAAGCCTATCGTAATGAGTCTGAAAGTAAAATTATGAATTAGAATGAGTACTGATTACAGTAAGAGCCATGGCAAATGGCAAAAGGTTCACATTTCAGTTAATGGACACGAGAAAAAAAAATGCAATATGAAATAAATTCCAAATGTCATGCTTACTGTGCCAGCTATTTTAATTTGTTCAGCTAAATGTGCAGTTCATGCCTCCTGACTGCCCTGCTAGACACCCCTTATCACTTCCCTCACCTGCAAGACGTCACTAAGGCTCCTCCTGTGTCCATTCACAATGGCAAAAGGCCTCGTCCTCTCCAAGGGCTTAACTCCTCTGCTGCGGCCTGTTACTAAAGAGAGAGAGAAATATAGCAGTTTTCATGTTTCACACTACAGATTTTTACCACTTATCCATGTATTTCATAAGCAGAACATTTTTGTCTTGTTTAGCAATGAAAAATTATTAAGTTATTAACTATAAATTAGAACATGTAACAATGCATGTTTGACATCCTATTAACGGTGCTGTGGGGATGCAGTGAAACATTACAGACTGTCTTTAAATGCACTTGTTAACTTGTTTCATTCCATTGGCTGTCACTTTAATAGATTGTTAAATTGTTGTCTAAATAGTGGTTTAATGATCCACATTATAATTATCGGTGGCTTTTGTAAATAAAAATATGACATGGCTAATATGAATGAATATACAGTCAAATTATTCATTAGCAAAGAATATATTTACATTTATGGCATTTAGCAGATGCTTTTACCTCCACCCCTCCACAAAAATACTGAGTGTATAGAGATTTACAGTGGCCCCACTTCACAACAAACAGAACTGTTAATGAGAAGTTGATGCCAAATATCACAGTACACCTTTAGAGGTCCTGTGCAGTCCATGGCAACAGATCACAGCTGTTCAGGTGGCACAAAGGAAACCTCCACAATACGACTGCCTGTGGGACAATGGAAGTGAGGAAGGCTCTTGCTTATCTCTACTGAGTGCAGTTTAAACCTCATTGCTACTTTTTGACAGGCATCAGTATGTGGTGCAGACAGAGATTATAAGAGTCATCAAAAATGCCTTTACAGAACAAGTTAACAAGTTCTTTTTTTGTTAGGTTTTGTGAAGCTAAAACTTAGTCAGGAACCCTCAAAGTTCACTGCACCTCACCTGACATTCCCCTGACGCTGCTGTCTTGTTTTGGGACCTTGACTTTGATCAAATTAAAATTTTGCAATTTCTTTCTTTTCTTTCCCATTGAAATGCATCACATTGTAGTTTCAAAAACTAAAGTAAATAATATAGCATGAAGAATTCTAGTGGATACTGTCTGAGGAACATGATTAACCACTTCCCATACATTAATCTGCCCTCTCTGTGAGTAAGTGAAACACTCCCAGGAGGAGGTTTATCCCTGTCATTACCACTACAGCCCACAAAGAGAGTGTGTGTCACACATAAGCATCTCCCTGCAGGAAAAGCCCAAAGGTCAGATGAGGATAAGCAGAAATTCTAGTGTACAGTGTATAACTGGTCGAACATGACCTCAGTGTACGGAACTATAATGTGCATTTTTTCTTCACATCTCTGAGTACATAAGTAGAGATCTGTCCATGTGTGGTGTCATTTGTCTCTGGATAAAATACTGTCTGGAAATAGGCAGCCTGTACATAATGCTTGTGTGTGTTTTTCATGTCCATGTGTGTTCCCTACAGTCGCGGTAGCTCTGTATACAGATATGAATTAGCATAAATCTTAACTGTTTAGTCAGGGACAAAAAAGCAATGTAAATTCTGAACAATACATAGAATTGTTGGTGTAGCTGGTGGTGTAGTTGTTAGGGAGTTGCCCCTACAATTAGAAGGTTGTGGGTTTGAATGTTTTTAACTGAGGTACCCTTAAGCAAGTTAGCGTCCTCACACACTGCTTCCCGGGCGCCCCTCGTTGGTAGCAGCCCCTGCTTCACTTGGTGAATGGGTTAAATGCAGAGAAAGAATTTCACATTGTTCACACTGTGTGCTGTGTTGTGTTCAGGCTTGACTATAATGGGCCACTTTACAAAATTATGGTAATAACATTTATGAAATATATGCTATACATAAAAATACTGGGATGAATTTACAAATCAGGCATATAACTGTACACACTATTGGCCTTGAGCTGCACTCTACCTATAATATTCACTGAGTTTCTCTAGACATCCTGTAGTTTTGTATATGCAGTGTGCACTCTCTGGCAGTATAATTTTTTATGGTAGTATGGTGGAGGCAGTGTGATTCTCTGGTCTTAACAAACCTTGGGTTCTGGTATTCATGTGGATGTTGCAAAATTTGTTTAGGAATAACTGTCAGTAATATGACAAAAAGTGTTGACACTGTATACACTCTACTATTCACTGGGTCTCTCTAAGCATCCTGCAGTTTTGTATAAGCAAGTTTAGTATACCTTCTAAAGCTGTGCACAAAATATAAATACGGGTTTACCAAAACAGGACAACTGCTGTTGTCTCCACTTCCCGTACGAGACACAGTGCTGTCTCTTTCACTTCCTTTCATGCTGCACTCTAAACGACATCTGTGCTCAGACAACTACGTAATCCTCTCAGAGCCACCTTTCTCACATTCATCAGGCCACACTGATGTGTAGCACATGGTAAGCGTAGCAGTCAAGTGCCTGCCAGTGGTCAGGCTTGAGGGCAATGTTTGTGCGAGATCTGAATGTGGGAAAACATTCACACATGCAGGCTCCACACTCACCGTTGAACTTCACAGCAAAGACACTCTAAACTGGACCTACCTTACACCACCATTGTGGCTCAGTTGTTGAAAATGATCTAGGACTTTAATTTATGACTTTGTTGACCTTATTTAGTCCAGATATTATATCTAATCATTTTTATCATGATCAATGATATTTAACTAATTAAACAACTGCCAATAAAGACAAATCTGGTAAGTGATCTAGATAAAGCTAACTTGCTATAATTATACATTCTTCTTAAAAAAATAAAGGTTCAGAAGAAGGTACATTGGAGTGATGGCATTTGGTTCCTAGAAGAACAATGAAGCGAGTTTAAAAGGAACATCCCAAATTTGAAAGAACCTCCACATAACGTAACGTTCTGCAACAATTAATGGCCATTTAGGACCCTTTGGTGCACATGAAGCAACCATAAGTGATCTACAATAATGGCACCTCAGACTGCAGGTATTCATTTCTGGTCCTGGAAGGCCAGGGTCAACACAGTGTGGTGAGTTCCCTGCTAAAACACATCTAATTCAATGTACCAGGTAACTGTCAGTTTGAGTATCTGTGTTTCAGCACAGAAGTCATCAAAATATGCTGTCTCCCTGCAGAGGTGATGGACCGTTACAGAACTACTTCTCATGCTCGATGCAAATGGGAAGCCATGTGGTTGGTAGCTTGCATTTTAAATCTGACAGGTGCTGTTCAGATTCCCCATGTGAATGATAGAACGGGGCAGAAACTCCAGAAAAGTGCCATTATGGCAAACGGTTCAAAGCCAATCGTCTTCTCCAATAACTTTTCCCACTACCTACGACACCTCATAGTTTGCATGGTGTATAGTGGCCCCTTAGAGTCACACGTGAACACACCACAGCACACAGTGTGAACAATGTGAAATGCTTTCTCTGTTTGTACCCATTCACCAAGTGCAGAAGTGGGCTGACAGGAACACGGCCCCTCTGAAGCAGGGTGTGTTGATGGTACCTTGCTCAATGGTGCCTCAGTGGTGCTACTAGCAGTGGATGTATACATCAGGCTATTTAGGTTTAACAGGCTCTACAGATAGTAAGGATGGAAAGCAGCTGCTACAGTAGTACAAGTAAATGGTTCCTAAATCGGAACCATCCACTGAAATGTTCTTAAGTGACTATTAGTCCTATGGGTCATATGTATCCCTATACACATATGTCTCTTTAAAAACGTTTTTCACTCATTTTGAAAGTGGATCTTTAACGAACCATCCATTGCAATGTTCTTAAGGGATCATCAGTCCTATGTGATATGTGCCACTTGAAACAGGTTCTTCACACTCATTAAGAAAGTGGATGTTTATGCAAGCATCCATTGCAATGTTTCTATGTCATGTGTCGTTTCAAATAGACCTTGCTGAGCTGTCCAGTAAACAGTCTCGTACCTGCGTGAGAAGAATGAGAAATCTCTGCACTGCTCAGTCCATGAGTGTCTTTGCTTTCGGCACTCAGCACTCCCACTGGTCCCACAGGTGCAGATGTTGTCTCGCCATCTTCCAGCGGTGCAGAGCTGGTGTTTCCAGGTCTCAGAGTGTGCGTGGAGACTAAAAGAGGGGTTCCCTCAAACAGCAGCACAGTGACACAGGCTCGCCACAAAACCGTAACCAGGTGACAGTCTGGGCTCATCCTCTATGTTTCATTCCACACAAGAGGAGACTAAAAAAGACCATCCAGTGCCAGCCTGAACTCCCAGGGGGTTCCAGACAGAGCCGGAGCTTCTCGGGAGACCTGACGACCACCAGTCCGCTGTCAGCACAGCCAGTTCACGGTTTGGTGGCTGGATGGGTTAAATCCAGTCCTGAAGCTCTTGTTCACCTGCCGAGTCTGTGATCCACACTGAGCTGAATCTCGGCCCACTGCCACGGTCTCTGTTTTAGAAACCGCCCGGTTACACGAGGAGTGAAGAAATCTCGTCTACTTTCTGTTTCTCAGCTCCTGCAGACCGCTTGGTGCTTCTCCAACCGTGCTGCACCGTGGCTCCAGCTGAACTGAGTGTTTACATGGAGGAATCGCCTTCAGCTCGGAGCCCAGCCCAGCTAGGCGGGATTTCCTTCAGCCTGTTAACCCTTTACTGCCCAACTGGAGGCATAACTTTATACATACTACAGAGGCACAACTCTCTCTCTCTCTCTCTCTCTCTCTCTCTCTCTCTCTCTCTCTCTCTCTCTCTCTCTCTCTCTCTATATATATATA
>JBBPDB010014630.1:0-12761 GCA_037974465.1 Brachypetersius altus | reverse complement strand
AACTCTCTGGGCAAATAAAACGGCCGGCACTTGATCAGCAGGTATTCGAGGTCCGGGGTGCAGTTTCGTGCGATGATTTCCACGTTCGTGCACCACGAGTTGTTGATGAGGAAGCACACGCCACCTCCGCATTAAGAAGGCTAATGCATCTTGGTTCCTCCCGAGGTTTCTTCCTCCAGCCAGGGGAGTTTTTCCTTGCCTCTGTTACCTTCAGCTTAATCACTAGGTGCTTGGACCTGGACTATGTGACAACTTGGTTGTAAAAAGAGCTATACAAAAAAATTTATTTGAACTAAATTGAATAATGTGTTCAGCATCCCCATAGCCACTCCTGACCTCCTCCTGATCCAGCATCACAGATGCCGAAGCCGCATTCCACAATAACACAATTAATAGCATCACAGACACAGACACACACAATATTGTTCTCTCCTCTTCCACCAGAGACAAACTTCTCATCAGAGGTCTTTGCCTTCTTCTTCTCTGAAAAAGTGGTGGCTAACAGTAGCCAATTTTCTGAATTACACAAGGTCAAGCCGTGTCCTGCTATACCTACTTCGGTCAAAAGAGTCTCTCTTTGGTCTTTTACCCCTCTCACAGAAAATAAGGTATCCAAACTCTTGACTTGTAGCCGTCATACTACATGTCTGCTTGACCCTATCCCTACATGGCTCTTCCAAGCCATCTCTTCAGCCGTCGTGTCAACTCTCACGCATATGGTTAATGATTCACTCACCCTGATTCACTAATGATACATCTTGTTGCTTCCATTCTTCCAGTCCTCAGTTCTAATTCTTCTTGATCTTTCAGCAACCTTCAATAAAGTTGACCACAATTTCCTCCTATCCATGCATTTATACATGGGCATCTCAGGTAAAGCTCATTCAGGGTTCAAATCTAACCTCTCTACACATCCATTCAAGGTATCATGGTTGCGACAAACATCACCATCCCACAAGGGGCATCCCCTCAAGGGGCAATACTGGGAAAATCTGCTCAGGGTCAACCCACGGAAAGCTGCTGTTCCTGACATCATTCCTGGTTGTATGCTTAGAGGATGTGCAGACCAGCTGGCAGATGTTCCCACAGACATCTTCAACATCTCACTGAGCAACACTGTTGTTCCAACATGCTTCAAAGCCACCAATAACATCCAAAGAAGTCGTCAGTGTCCTGACTCAACTATCGTCCCATTGCACTCACGCCCATCATCATGAAGTCCTTGGAGAGGCTCATCATGGGGCACATTAAGTCACAACCGCCATCATCACTGGACATTTGCATACCATCCAAATCATTCAACAGCTGTTACCACCACCCTTCACCTGGCCCTTGTGCACCTGGAAAAAAAAGACACTTATCTGAGAAAGCTGTTCATAGATTTCAGTTCAGCATTCAACACCATCGTTCCTCTGCATCTGATCCTGGACTTTCTGACTCGGAGACCTCAGTCAATCAGGATTGCGAGCAACATTTCTAGCACCACCATGCTGAATACAGGGGCCACCCAGGGTTGTGTGCTCAGCCCTCTACTGTTCACACTGCTGACCCAATGCACAGCTCGAACCACATCATCAAGTTTGCTGATGACACTGTGGTGGGTTTGATCTATGGGAATGATGAGGCAGCCTACAGAAAGGAGGTGAAACAAGCTGATGGACTTGTACAAAGTCAACAACCTGTCCCTAAATGTACATAAAACTTCAGGAGAGCGCAATGTGATCACTCCATACAGAGCATCGGTAGCTCCTTGCTGGAGATCGTCCAGAGCATCAAGTTCCTTGGTGTTTACATCATGGACCTGCCATGAATTTAGACATTTTAGACAGGCCTACCCTGCAGCCAAGATGATAGCACAGCAACATCTCTACGTCTTTGGTGTACATGTTTTGGAAGGCTGCAACCTATGACGAATCACCAACCTGGAAGATTTACTACAAGTGTGTGAGCCAGAGAAATCACAGCAATAAAAAAGATGAAAGCGAAGACTGTGACATGTTGCCAGCTATCCCTGAATTAAAAAAATACAAAGTGGTTATTTACAAACACACCACCAGGGATTCCCAACTGATTAAGAGGTAAAGTTCTTGTAGCCAGTGGGGTCTCCAGCATACCACTTTGGCAGTGAGGTGTGGGCATGACTGTTGGATCAGCTGAGATGCCAGCATGTACCAAAGACAGAAAGATTGGATAGAGACGAATGATGGTCACCAGTTCTACTACCAACTGTGTCAAGTTGTCAGTCCACATCACAAGAAGCTGGTCCCAGATTCTGTATGTGGATGGTACATGGAAGATGATGCACTTGCATGGGTAGCTTGATAAAATTTTCAGGAAATGGCATGAAAACTTAAACAAAAGAACATGTATAACATGTTTAAAATCTATAACTATAACTCATAGGTTCAGCTAAATAAGATAAACTTTTATTAGTCCCACAATAGGGAACTTTGCACAGAAACATGCATTTGTCATGCAATTTAGAAGTGTCAGGATAAATCCAATGGCATTCGGGTGACTAAAAGTCTATTGAAGGGGAAGATGTGTTCAGGTTAGGACTGTTTTATATTAACAAAACCTTTCTTACAATTTTTTCCTGGTTTTATTGAAAATTAACAATTATAAGTACTAATAATAAAAGTATTACAAAAATGACATTTTTGCCAGGCATAATTTTTTTCAGTGGGTGCCCTTTTGTGTAAAAGAGTTAGCTTTTTTCTATCACAGAGGCCATTATTTTATCCCCTGAAATTGTACCGGAGTCAGTGTTGGAAAAGTGACTGTGCAGTACAGCGGTGTCCTGTTTGCTGATCAGAGAAAAGTGAACAGAGTAAAGATTTAATGACTGATTTTGTTCCTTTGATCTCAGCAGGATGAGAGAGAAGGAATTACTGAAATGCTGTGTCTTATTTAATAGCTACAAACAGCAAAACAAACCATTTTATTTCCTTCATTTCCAACAGAGCCAGGTGAACCCAGTGAATGTGACACCCCCCATTCAGGCTGTAGATCAGGACAGAAACATCCAGCCTCCCTCTGATCGGCCAGGCATCATCTACTCCATCCTTATCGGTAGGTCTTTGCATGGTTGTGGGTTAAACAGCCAAAAGCATGTTAACTAAAATAGAGAGAACAATGTTACAACAAAAATCTACCTTTATCTGTGCGTCTATGCTATGTTGGGTCCTTGCATTTGCGGAAATTGGGCCTGGAATTTGATGATTAAGAAGGTTTGTGTTATTGCCAAAGTGTGTACAGTGATGGGTCCAAGATTTCAAAATGGGGTGCGACATTGTTTTGGTCTTTCACCATAGGTCTGGAACTGCTAATATATAGGTAGCTGGTGATTCAAACGTGTGAACTCAAAACCTCATCAGTTGTTAGGTAGATTATTATGTGGTGAAAAGGTACAAATGGTATAAGGAATAAACAGGATGTGCAGATGTGAAGTTGTCACTTAAATTATAAATGCAATACCAATGTAACTGTAAAACCAATATAGATTTGTAGTTATACATACAGCTAATGTATAACTACTCACAGACACATGCACACATGATTGTGCACAGCACATGCTCAGTCACCCCTTTACTCATTAAATCATTCTTTCACATCAATGAAAACCGTAAATATTCCGATATTAGTTCATGTTTTATTCATTTCCACCTACTTGTCTTGATTTCACCCAAATACTTGTTTGATGCCAAAAATCAAAATAAGTCACAATTCAGAACTCATCATTAATATTACTTTCATTAGTTACACAATAAGGATTTTAATATTTATGGTTTCATTATACTAAGACAGATAAACTTTTAAAAATTGATTTATTTAGTAAATAAGGGCAGACCCCACTAGGCCTGCCCATGGTGCTCGGAGACATGCCAGGCTGGTGTATGAGAAGGAGTTGTGTTGATCCAGTATGACCATAGATTAGGTGAATAAATAGAGAAAATATTAAATAAAAGCAGAACTAACAATATAAATAGAACAAATAAGAAGTATCTAAAAGTATGTAAAACAGGCAAATCTAAATAATCATTTAGAACCATTAATCAGAAAAGTAAATTCTGATAAAATGTAATACAGGGCACTCAGAAATCACTTATTGCACACTTTTTGCAGCAAAATTCACTTAGCTTAGTTCCTTAGTTGATCAAATAAAAGTCAATAGATTAATCTCTTCTAAAGAATTTGTCAAATTTTCTCTCTAGAAAATGCAGTTCATTTAATCAGGTTCATTAAAACTTTGTTTACACAAAGCACTAAAATGCATATAAAAATCTTTTAGAATTTTTATTACATTTTGTGTGTTTTATGAAAACGAATGGTGTTGCTGGTCAAAAATGACCGGTCATTAGAAATAGTGTATAAAATAAGAACATTCCCACACCCCACCATGCTGGTGCCTTTGAGCACACACACATATAAATACACATATATTCACACACACACCTATTGACAATTCATTCAAATAAAAATGATAAATTCCTGAAGAAATTTAGAGCTGGGCCTGCCCAAAATCTCCATAGCAATCGCTTCCTTCACCTGAGCAACCATCTTGTATGCCTAGCAACCACCTCATCCACCATAGCAACTGCCTAGAAACTACTTAGCAACCACATCGTAGCTGATAGCAACCATCTAGAAACTCCTTAGCCACTACCTCCCACACACAGCAACTGCCAAAAACTACTTAGCAACCCACTTCGACACCACTTTTATACCTTAGCAACCACAAAAAAAGCAATGTCTTTTTTCTTTAAAATAGGAAACAGAAGTTCAAAACTTGTAATGTTCACATAAAATTGAGTTAGTAGAAAGTTCCAACCGAACATTAGTAAGATATATATATATGGCTCAGTCTAGAATGAAATATCCAGGTTTGCATATTTAAATATTTAAATCACTTTTGCCAGTTTTGGGATACCTCAAATTTAATCAGTTAATTCATTTAGCTAACCACTTTGGGCCCAGTGCAAATGATGCACAAGATGAGCTACTACTACTAAGCCCATTGTTATCTGATAGATTTATCAAATATTTGATAAACTTCAATCTCAATCACTGAAATTGTTCAGTTAAGCTCCTATAAACTAAACATTTGGACTTGTGAGACAGAGTTAAACTTAATCAATATGGGTATATTCCTATAAAAAAAGACAAACAAAGCATTTTATTACCACAGATACAGTTTAATAAAAGTCCAACATGTGAATCTCTCTCCTTCTGTAGGCAAACCTGCATCCTATGTGGAGTACTTCTCCTTGAACAGCAGCACGGCTGAGCTGAGACTGTTGAAGCAAATCAGCCGCGAGCAGTACCAGCGATTCGACTTGGTGATCAAGGTAATAAGACCTCAATTATGGGTGTGGGCTGTAAATAAAGTAGGGAGGAAAGAGTCGGAGAGCATAGTGACAAGGCACAGAAGTAGGTTCACAGCATGTAGTCTGATATTTATTCTGAATTCCATTCCAAGAATCAAGGCACAGGTATCATAACGAAAAGACAATACATTTACAAATATCGAACTATTCAGGTTACAGAAGTTTAGCTTTGCCTACTCAGGTTATGAGATATTTTAGCCCAGAATGATAAACAATGCAGCTATTTTGCATATTAGAGTCTTAAAGTCACAAAACTAGCATGTTTCTGTCACGCATGGTTGTTGTAGCGAGGCACAGGTGCAGGGTACCATTTGTTTTTTTTAATGCACAGAGGCTCCCTTATGAGCATTAGAATTGGAACATGGGACAATGAAAGAATGTGGCTTGGTCTGAATCATTGTGGGAAATAAATGCATAATTTATGCATAAAATAATTTATACATAATAGTTGTCTTGGAAAACATGTAATGGATAGATTGACATAGCAGATATAGCAGAAACCCTTGTTGTGGGGTCTGCCCTCACAAACGAATGTGTTTTATTTAATTAATCAGTCTCGTTACTGTAATGAAATCATATCACCTTTAGTTTCTAGCTGAAGAAGGTAATAATACTGTTCTTATTAATGTGATTGTCAGGAGAATGTAATTACAGGAGTTAAAACACAGAGCACTTATAATCACAAAAAACAGTCACTTGAGAACACCGTGCTAGATAGCACTGAAGCACAGACAGTCTCTCTCTCTTAGCTACTTGAACAGGGACTCGGCCAGCTGGTGTTCGAGTGCTAGATCCAACTGGAACGATCCCAACTCAGGTTATGCTCTTGTTCAGGAGCCTGAGGATACTCACCATGCAGGAGCGACAAGGGTTAAGCCCATCCTGAGGGTGTTTCAGCTGTGCTTGTTACTAGTGAGAAACACGAGAGACAGAGAGAGATCAATCAATATTTACCTCATTCCCGGCACTAAAGCAGTTCTGCCTCTTGATTCAAAGTCTGTCTGTGTGTGTGGACGTAACAGGGGATTTTAACCACACAAAGCTCTCCACTGTTCTACCCACATTGAAGCAATACGTAGATTGCAACACCAGAGACTGTGTGTGTGTGAGACATGACTGAGTGCCGATGAGTTGAGCGTCTTCACTGAGCTTTTACCTGATGATTGCTGCTACTTTAATTCCCTGTGGACCATGGGCCGAAGAGGAGGAATCATTTTAAATGCAACTGCTTCCCTCATTGGCACTTACCAGCTTTGAATGGAGTATGTTTGAGCTGGGTTACTCCAACACAGTTTTGTGTGTGGTGGTTTATCGCCCTCCAAAATACAATAAGGACTTTGTGAATGACTTTGCAGACATTTTGGCTGAATATATGCCAAAATATGATCGTGTTCTTATTGTTGGAGATTTTACTATTCATGTATGTTGTCCTCATATGCCCATGGCAAAGGCTTTTTTGAACTTGATCCACTCATTTAATTTTATGCAGTGTGCGAACGGTCCTACACATGAACGTGGACACGCACTTGATCTTGTTTTATCTTATGGTTTTCCTATTTTTAACATACAGATTTGCCAGCCTGTGTTCTTTGATCATAGTCCTGTGATATTTCAATTTTATTGTGCGCTGCTGCTCGGTGTTGTCATCTTTTTAATTCCTCCGCTGCTCAACAGTTTTTAACCAGAGCTGTAAAATCCCTGAGTTTTCAGGGAGCCAGAATGAGGAACTAAGTGCTTGGTTTAATTCCACCTGCCAGGCTGCATTGGACACAGTGGCTCCATTAAAAACTAGGCAGCTTAAAACTAAATCTGAGCCCTGGCTGAACGACACGACATGAGCTGTTGGACGTAAGTGTCATCAGGCTAAGTGCAAATGGAAAAAAGATGCGCTGCAAGTATCATACCAGATGTTAAAGGACAGTTGGCGTAATTATCAAACAGCTGTAAAAGATGCCAAAGGAAAATATTTTTCTGACATCACTCTATCAAACTGTAAAAATCCTCATGTTTTATTTGACAGTTGACACTGTCCTTAATGCACCACAGTCTGTTGGTATTGAATCATCGCCTGCAGCCTGTGAACATTTTACACTTTTTTATTGAGAAGGTCTCCTCCACCAGGGCTCCAATCACTCCTTTTACTAATGACCCTTCGGTCATCTCTGTTTCCTGCTCTGCTGTCTTTGACAGGTTTGAGGCTGTGACCTTGTCCTCTTTAGAAGAGATTGTTGGTCATTTGAAGCCTGTAGGGTCTCCAAATGATGATATCCTTCTTTGACCCTTTAATGAGGTTTTACCTACAATTGGATCTTTAGTTCTTAAATTGGTCAATCAAGGTGTTGTCAGGTGTGGTCCCTAAGAATTTTAAACATGCAGTAGTCCAACCTTTGATTCCTGCTTTGGATGCTACAGTTCTTGCAAATTATAGGCCTATCTCTAAACTGCCTTTTCTCTCCAAAATTCTTGAAAAGATAGTTCAAAGTAAATATATGGCCTTCTTGGAAAATGTTTTAGAGCTTTTCCAATCTGGTTTTAAATCTTTTCACAGCATGGAATCGGCCCTTTTAAAAGTTTTTAATAACATATTTTTATCTACCGTTTCTGGTGACTGCGTCGTTTCGGTACTTTTAGATTTGACAGCTGCGTTTCACACATTGGATCATGCTATTTTGCTTCATCGTTTTGAGCAATGGGTGGGCTTCAGGGGCACAGCATTGGAGTTTTTTAGGTCTTACTTGGTGGAGTAAACATTCTGTGTTAAACTTGGTGATCATGTGTCTTCTTCCATTCCCCTTTTATGTGGTGTCCCTCAGGGCTCAGTTTTAGGCCCTTTTCTCTTTTCACTGTGTCTACTCCCTCTTGGTTTGATACTGAGAAAACTTTTATGCTGATGACTGTCAGATCTATGTTCCTTTAAAGAAAATAGGCACATCCACTGTGCAGCCATTACTTCAATGTCTTGAGTACAGTACATTAAGGCCTGGGTGGCTCTTAACTTTTTAAAATTTAATTATAAAAACACTAATGTTATAGTGTTTGGTAACTTCACTAAAACCAATAATGTGTATTTAGAATTTTTGGCCCAGTACAATAAGCCAATTGTCACAAACCTGGGGGTAAAAGTGGACACTGAACTTAAGCTTGGCAGTCATTAAGTCAAGCTTTTTTCAGTTGAGGCAGCTGGCTAAAATAAAGCCAATCCTTTCCCAGGAGCATTTTGAGACAGTAATCCATGCCTTTGTGACCACTCTGCTGGATTACAGTTTTGCACTTTATATAGGGGTTAGTGCTTCATCTATTATGCAAGTGCAGAGGGTACAAAATGCTGCAGCTCGCCTTTTAACTGGCACTCGGAAGTTTGAGCATTTCCCCAATTTTACTTTCATTACACTGGAAGCCCATTCCTTTTAGGATTCATTTAAAATAATTTTATTTGCTTTTAAAGCCCCCAATGGCCTTTCTCCAGCCTATCTTGTCTGAGCTGCTACAGCCTTATACACCAACCAACTCTCTCAGGTCAGCTGATCATCTGCTCCTAAGTGTACCCAGAACAAAGCGTAAACTTAGAGGAGATTGTGCTTTTGCTGCAGCTGCTTCCAAACTCTGGAATGATCTGCCATTAGAGATTAGACAGGCTTCTTCTCTGCCCATTTTTAAATCTTTTCGCTTTGGCTTTTGACACCTTGTGAGATGTTGGTTTTAGCTCATTGCTATGTTATTTTATTTATATTATTTGTTTTATTTTATTATTTACTGTTTTCTATTGTCTTTTATTCTTATTATCCTTTGTACAGCACCTTGGTCCTATGTTGGTTTGTAAAGTGCTTTATAAATATAGTTGAGATGAATTGACCTGTGAGCATATTGGCAAGTCTGAACATATTGCCAGGTGTCAGGTCTTTAGGCCACCATTCTACCTCCAATGTCTGAAGCGGGGTCTTGTGCCTGCCAAGGTGTCCTCTGAGTGGGTTGTCATGACAGTGCTGAAGGATGCCCCACGGATCGGAACCACTAACTTATATTCAAGGTTCAAGATTCCAGCCACATACACAAGAACACAGAGGGTTGAAATAGCATTCTCTGAAGCAAATCTTTAACAGACTCCTCCCGTGGAGTTCTGGGCTGATAAGACAAGATACTGCAGGGAGCTCCAGATTGAGGGCAATTGATGGTCATTTCATAGTTCTTCCATTTCCGAATAATCGCACCAACAGTTGTCCCCTTCTCACCAAGCTTCTTGCTGATGGTAACCAATTCCAGCCTTGTGCAGGTCTTTGACAGTTCTTTGGTCTTGCCCATGGTGGTGGAAAGGTTGGAATGGAATAAACTGATTTTTGTGATTTCTACACATAAGTTAAGATCAGGAGTATCTGTAATTGATCAATTGTAATCTTTGTGCAACATAGGCATACAGCCAGTCTGTGAGAGCCAGAAGTCTGGCTGGGTTGTAGGAGATCAAATGCTTATTTCACTCAATGACATGCAAATCAGTCTGTAAGCTATAGTCTATCTAAAAGTTTACTAAGCAAGATGGTGCCTGTGTTGGCTGGCCTCTGTTTTGTGCACTGTATGTTTATTGTTTTTTTACTGTTGTTTTCACTGTGTAACAGTACAGTTTGGGCTGGCATAGTTTATGACCGCCTGACGTTCTTAGCTCTCCGCGATTCTGCTATCGGTCAGGACACGTTGTCTTTTGCACCTGCAACTTTGACTCCACCACCGCCATTTCTTTCACCCCACCAAAAGCTATGCTCCTACAGCGGTGCCTTCCTGGTCCCTTGTAAACGTCGACGGCGAAGAGGAATAAAGGGCAGGCGTCCAGGTAAAGCTCTGTCTCTACTGGAAGCATGGTGTGGCTGGCGGGCGTCAGAGTTTCTCTGGTGTTCGTGGATCTCTGCTGACGTGCTACCTGAGGGGAATTTTCCCGGACTCCTCTGTAGTCTTTCTATGCCCTTGAAATGTGGAAGTTATGAGCGGTGTGGATCAAACCCAACTCATCTACGTTCCCTAACCCGGACCATCACTGTGAGTAATATTTGCTCTACCACGTTGAACATGGCGCTATTAAATGCCCGCTCTGTGACAAATAAATCGTTCCTGCTGAATGATTTTATACTGTACAATAAACTGGATTTCTTGTTTTTAACTGAGACTTGGCAACGTGACTCGGATCATACAGCACTTATCGAACTGTGCCCGGTCGGATATTCATTCGTTAGCCAGCCTCGAATGTTGGGTAGGGGAGGCGGCATTGCTGCTGTGTTTTCCAACCTGTTTTAATGCCGCTCTTCAAATACCACTAATTTCTCTTCATTTGAGCTGTTGCTAATTAAAGCCAGGGGAAAGGATCCTTTTTATTGTGCTGTTGTGTATCGTCCACCTGGTCCCAACAGCACATTTTTAAAGGACTTCAGTGACTTTTTACCCACCACTCTGAAGTTGTCCAATCTGATCATTGTTGGGGATTTTAATATTCATATTGATGATGACTCTGACTCCTTTGCCAGCAGCTTCATGAACCTTATGGACTCTTTTAATGTAACCCAACATGTATCTGGCCCCACTCACTCTAAGGGCCACACTTTGGACCTTGATTTTATTCTGGGTTTGAATGTTGATTTTATTTGTTCAAAAGATGTTTTTATTTCTGATCATCACTGTATTATGTTCAATGTATCTTTGTCTGCAGAACTCTCGATAGCCCGACGTGTGATTAACTCTCGCTTTTTCAATTCATCTACTGCAGATACATTTTCAGATGCTTTTTCATTAGTCTTACCTTCTTTTGGTGATATTGATGTTTTAACTGATCATTTTAATAACTATTGCCTTTCAATTTTAGATAGCATCTGTCCTCACAGAAACAGATTAGTACCAGTTTTAAATTCCTCACCTTGGATTAACGATAGTATCCGTTGTGCAAAGCGTTCCTGCAGAAAAATTGAACGCTTATGGAAAAAAACACGTCTTCAAGTTCATTTACTTCATTTAAAGGATCTTTTAGTTTCGTTTAATACTCTTGTTAAAGAAGCAAGGGCTGCCTACTTTTCGAATCTAGTGTCTAAGAGCAAAGGGAATTCCAAAGTGCTGTTTAACACTATTAGTAATTTAGTTACACCTTCACCACCTGCAGTTCCAATCTTTTCCAATGACGATTGTGAAAAGTTTCTCATATTTTTTGTTGAGAAAATTGCACAGGTTAGAAACAGTATTATACACTCAGATGTTACTGTGTCCATTCCTGTACAGCCTGTAATTTTAGAATCTTTTACACCTGTTACTCTGCCTGAACTAACTAAGCTGGTTGATTCAATGAGAGTCTCATCCTGTTGCTTGGATATGATGCCTGCCTCATTGTTTAAGAATGTTTTCCAGTCCATTGGCTCAAGTGTTCTAGCCATTGTAAATGCCTCTCTAATTTCTGGGAAGGTTCCAAATTATTTTAAAAAGGTTGTTGTTCATCCACTCCTAAAGAAACCTAAGTTAGACTCGTCATGCCTCAGCAGCTACAGACCTATCTCTAAACTACCATTTATTGCTAAGATCCTTGAGAAAATTGTAGCCAAACAACTTTCTGATATACTGGATCATTACAATATTCTGGACAAATTTCAATCGGGTTTCCGAAAAGCCCATTCAACTGAAACTGCTCTGCTTAGGGTCTCTAGTGATATTCTGATGCAGAGTGATGCTGGTAAATGCACAGTTCTTGTGATGTTGGACCTGTCCTCAGCCTTTGATACAGTCGATCATCAGATCTTGCTTGAGCGGCTGAGGTATTGGGTTGGTGTGTCAGGCACGGCTTTGGAGTGGTTTTCTTCGTATTTGTCAAATCGATCCTTTTTTGTGGCTGCCTCAAAGTATAGGTCCTCTTTAAGCCCACTACTTTACGGAGTACCCCAGGGTTCTGTTTTGGGGCCTTTGCTGTTTTTACTTTACCTGTTACCCCTCCAACATGTTATGGGTAATTTTGATGATATTTCATATCACTGCTACGCAGATGATATCCAGTTATATATATCTTTCAAGCCGCATGAGGTTTTCAAGCTCCATATGTTGTTAAATTGTATAGATTCTATAAAAAGCTGGATGTCCAGAAATTTTCTTCAGTTAAATGAAGAGAAAACTGAAATCCTTATCTGTGCTTCAGATAAGTATGTCCCTGTAATAATGAAGAACCTTGGTCAATTAGCCGCCTTTGTTAAACCCTCAATTCGGAATTTGGGGGTTTACTTTGACACCGGCCTCACGCTTGACTCACATGTTCAGTCTGTGGTTCGCTCCTGCTTCAGTCATCTGAGAAATGTTGCAAAACTAAGCTCTGTTGTGTCACGGTCAGAATTGGAAATTGTTATCCATGCTTTTATTTCTTCT
>JBBPDB010014621.1:0-12762 GCA_037974465.1 Brachypetersius altus | reverse complement strand
TAGAGGGTGTAGAGGGTGTAGAGGGTGTAGAGAGTGTAGAGGGTGTAGAGGGTGTAGAGGGTGTAGAGAGTGTAGAGGGTGTAGCGGGTGTAGAGGGTGTAGAGGGTGTAGAGGGTGTAGAGGGTGTAGAGGGTGTCGAGGGTGTAGAGGGTGTAGAGGGTGTAGAGGGTGTAGAGGGTGTAGAGGGTGTAGAGGGTGTAGAGAGTGTAGAGAGTGTAGAGAGTGTAGAGGGTGTAGAGAGTGTAGAGGGTGTAGAGGGTGTAGAGGGTGCGGTTCGTACATGTACTGCGCCCCAGAGTCGATCAGGTAGACCTCATTGAGAGAGAGGGTCCGGTTGGTCTCGGGAAGGGGCCTGAAAAGACAGAAGACTTCAGATCTGCAAGAGTAGACAGGACTTCTGCTGTAAACCTGGTTTACTGTGTCACGACTCGGTACTTTACACCTTGATTCAATACCTGATCCTTCCTCCGGTCACTCTGTGAGTGTTTTAACATGGAGGTTAGAATTTAACTTTGGTGGAATGTAACCCACCGGTAGTGAATGATTGCTCCGTTTGGTCCCACGCTGGAGATGGTGGGAAAACTGAGGCCCACGAAGTCTTTCTGTTGACTGGAGAGGGGAATAAAAACAGGGCATCTGCACATTTTTGAAATGGAAATTCCTCTCCAGGTCCTCTAAGAAGAATCAAGATCATCACAGCGGCAAAAAGACACAACAGCCCAGAACTGAGTTGATTTCAACAAGCCACTGTATTGGAGCAACAGCTCTAACAAAAAACGTCTTTTTCAACCGGCCACGGTTCTTCTCCTCCTCCAGCCATCTCTCACTGAATTCACATTTACACATTTTACACTCACGGGTTTAGTGGAGACCAGTCTCCCTGCAACACACTCTCTATTGGATATAAGCCTATTGCATGTTGCACTGCCCCCTGTGTTTACTGTCTTTCATCCCTTTCATTATATTTACCTTTATTATATTTTCTATTCTGTAAAGCACATTGAATGATAATGTGCTTTATAAATAAAGCGGAAGCTGAACTCGAACTGTGCTACAGACAGTGATGTGCGCTGGTTAAAAAAAGGGAAAAATATGCTTCATTTTGCCCCACAATTCATTTAATGCCACCCCTTTTAAAATCCCAGACTTTTCAATACCTTTCAAGCATACGCGGTTCTAGACGGGGGCCAGTGTGGGTCAGGGCCCCTGTAGAATTGCTCCTGGCCCCTGTTAGGGCCCCTGCACTGAACAGTCACTGATTAAAATATTAAGTTCTTATCTCGACATGCGCTGCCCGAAGAGCAGAAGGTAGAACTAACGCTCTGTGTGTTCTAGACGGACGGCTTAAAGCGCTACAAACACGCGAGACACACGCAAACGTTTTATGAAATTTTGAGACTCACTGTGACTCACTGTGTGTGAATTTCACTAAAGCGAGATGATGACGGTATAGAACCGCCATTGTTTTCAAGGCCTTAAAAAAACGGGGACCCTGGAAAAAAGATTTTGATTTCGATGCCAACATTCTTACACAGTGAACTGAGCTTCAACTCCAGATCGTTTTAGATCTACACCACTATTTAATGGCCACTATTTAGCTACTGAATTCAGCTAATGAGATTAGAGGTCTTTCTATTGAAATTTCCATTCCCTAACAAGAGGGGGCGGAGTCTCCCTGAGCAACTCAGGGTTAAGGCTCTTGCTCAGGAAGGTGGTGCTGAAGGTAGGATTCAAACCCATGACCTCTTGGTCCAGAGTATCCTCCAACCCAGCCAAGGTCTTCATATCCAGACCTGAACTTTGCATCACTACTGAACTGATTGGCCTCCCTGGTGTTATAAAACGAAAGGTCTGGAGCCGAACACCACAGCTGTAACCCACAGAGCCCAGAGTTCCGTAATCAGACCTGAACCTGCTGAATCTGAAACGATAATGTAATAAAGTTTGAGGCGAAAATATCGCATTTGATCTACAGGATTTGATAACCATCGAGTGTCGTGTAACAGGTCAGTGGGTCCGACCTACCTGCGGAACTCTTCCGCTTTGTCTGCAGCTGATATCTCCGTCACCGTGCCTTTTGGAATCTATAAAACAATAAACAAAAGCTTCTTTATACAGACTAAACACACACACCCACACACACACACCCACGCTTGAATGTTTTATAACTAATGCTGGGCAACAATTACATAAATTCAAAAATAGTGTATGGCACATTTTATAGTACTGCTATATGGATAAAGGTCCAATAACATTGAATTTAATCTAATAAGAAGTTTAACAGCGCTGTTCCCTTTAACACGGTTACACAGTTACTGTTCAAATATTTCTGTAAATCTCAAACATTAATGTAAACAAATCAAATATTAAACTAAAGCTATTTGCCACTGCAGGGCGTTTTATCTCGTTTGTTATAGAAAAACAAGTTCCCCTCAGAGTCCAGAGCATGGAGGACCATTATAGCAGGTATAAACGGGACCAACTCCATATGAGAGTCTATGTATCTGAATGCAGTGTCATTAAAGTTAAATGGTCACATATTGTCCATATTGTGTGTGTGTGTGTGTGTGTGTGTGTGTGTGCGTGCGTGTGTGTAAGTAAATCAGGCATTATGGTGATCATTTATAACACTATTTATTTATAGCCCTATTTATAGCACTACTAGAATAGAGGTGGGTGGGGTACCTCTTTCTCCAGCCAGGCAAACAGCTCGCAGAGCGCCACGGCGTCTTTAATCTGAAGCAGAACGGTACGGTTAGACAAAAGAGGGAGACATGAGTCAGTACATAACTTGCGTTTGACAAGGCTGGCACAAAAAATGTTCCCATATCAGCAAATAGAAATAAATATTGATAAAATACATGTACAGTGATCCCCCACAAAGTCACGCTTCAGAGTTCGCAGTCTCAGTCGTCTGCGGATTTTTTTCCATAGAACTGAACTAATAATTCTTATTTTTTTTTATTTTTGCTTTTTTCGTGGCTATATATAATTGTTCATGCATTTTGGTGCCAAATAATTAAGAAAAAATATCATTTACTAATTTTATAACAAATATGAATGTAAATTTGTATTTAAAATGTAACTGTACATTTTTGGTACTGCGGAGAGAAACACAGAGAAAGCACGAAAGCAGCCAATCAGAGAACGCTGTTTATTTCTCCTTGCTGCTGATTGGCTGCTGCCCTTTGATGCAGCTGCAGTCCAGAATTTCCCCCATGGAGCACCTTGACAGTGTCTCCTGATTTCCCTTTTGTTCTGCTGTTTTTCATTTTTAACTAGAGCCCGACCGATACAGGATTTTGAAGGCCGATACCGATACAAATATTTGTTGGTTTTAAAATCCAATATTCAGATATATCGGCCGATATATATATATACATATATTTTTTTTTTTTCTTCAGAAACGCGCAACAAAACATTAACAGATTTCCCTAACATTAGTTATTGAACACACTTCACCGATGATCTCGCTCACGGATAACTGGTTCTCTCTGCCCGACTCTGGCTGGATCAGCAGGTTGCAGGATGTGTGGCGCGTTATACACGAGTGTTGCCAACAGGGACAGTGTAGAGTGCCCTCTGGTGAACAAACTATACAACGCCAACACTCATGACATGGTTGAAGGGCGTTTCGTCCATTTTTATTTTATTTCTGAAATATTAGTTTATCGGCCTTTACAAATGCCGATTCCGATAGTTTGGAAAATGACTAATATCGGCCGATAATATCAGCCTGCCGATATATCGGTCGGGCTCTATTTTTAACTGGTGATTGTTTTTATGTATCCAGTAAGACTCACATGTGCCATCTTCATGCCCTGGATCTCTGTGGGGTTCTTCACTGCTTTGGCCAGGCACAAGGGTGTGTATGGGATTGGAGACCTGTGGATCTGAAGGGGAAGGGGTGAACAGTGTTTAGGCAGGTGGTACGTGTGAAAGTAACATTCACATGAATCCACTCCAATTGGAACATTTCCCAGCACATCACACAAATCTCTTCTCCAGGTAAGAGAAGTACGAGAAGCTCTTACAGCTTCAAGCACTGCTCGTCTGAAACCTCCTTGCTGAAAAGAGGACATACATCAAGACTCCCTCTTTCAATCAGATCTGTGGAGCCCCTCGCTGTCTTCAAGACCCCCCTCTTCGAGGAGCACCTTGGGGACTAACCAGTCCCCTCGTTTCTCTCATACATCAATTTCCTTATATTGAATAAACCTTGGCTCTCACCCTCTTAACTGTTTATCCTTACTTGTGTATGCACCTCTGACACTTTTCTTTGACAGGGTTCGTTAAGGTGTGTAACTTAGTAATTCGGTAAAAAGCAGGTGTTGATCTTAGCGTAGCTCTACAGGTCTGAAGAAAAGGTGTGGACGACTTAAGCACAGATGTACACACACACAAATGTTATTCATCAGAAGAGGCCAGCTTTTTCTATTTGTCCATGGTCCAGTTCTGATACATTATAGGTGCTGGACAGGGTGTTAACATGGGCGCTCTGACCGGTCTGCAGCCCCATAAGGCAGCAAGCTGGGATACACTGTGCGTCATAAAATGTGTTCTCCGGCACCTTTCAATCAGAGCCAACATGAACTAATTCAGCAATTAGTGCTGAAGGAGCTCCTCAGCAGGATCAGACCAGAAGTAATAGCCTTCATTTGCCACATGAACCAATGAACCTCGGGCACCTATGACCCACTTTTGGTAGATACTGTCCACCGCACACCAGGAACCTGCTGCTTTAGAGACACTCTGCCCCAGTTGTCTAGACATCACAACACAGTCCTTCTCAGTGTCTCAGATCCTCCTTTTCCACTTCCAGCACATTGATGGACTGATCATTAATGGCAACTATCTTATGCCCTTCTGCAGGCGACCAGATAATCAACGCAATTCACTTCACCGTCACGTAAAGCTCCAATTCCACATCCTAAGGACCCACAGTCGATTGAAATATGCTTAAAAAGGACACACCATCTCTGAATGTAATTCTAGGTTTTATCGGGTTAATTCAAATGTTTTTAATACACCCGACACCTCGTCTTCCCTTGCCTTCTCACCGGCCGAGTTAAGCTGCTTTACCTTCTCTCGCTCTCTCGGATCCACCCAGGGGATCACCTGAGAGGGGCAGGTTTCCTTTTCCCTTCTCAGGTGCTCTTTTGTCTTGGAGGCATTTCATAACACAGGATTTCTCAGTTAACCAGATTCCTTTAACCCAAAGTTGAGGACAGTCTGATAGAAAAGTCCATCCGCTCTTTTCCTATTGGACAGACTCGATTTACGGAGTAATCACATTCTCACATTTACAGGATTTTATCCAAAGCGACTTCCGTTCCCTAACTACAGGGGGCAGTCTCCCTGGTCACATGCGGGCCTCATCCACACGGGCATCTGAACCAGGTGAGCGCGGACTGAGCGCCATTTTTCCGTTCACTGGAGCAAATCGGGCATTCAGCACCGGCGCTCAGTCGTCAAAAAACGTTGCCAAAATCCTGACGGACACAATAAATGCTGCTATTTCGTTTACATGGCGTTCAGTTGGCGTTCTGGTTGATCGAATATGTCCCCTGATATAAGTGTTCCGGGAACCGCGACAAACATTGGCGTGTTTGTGTTCTTGTACGAGTGGCAGCAGATCAAGAGTAGATCCTGACACGCGAGTGCAGTTAAAGAACCTCTGCGGAAATCTTCACATCTTCAAAGAAGCACAAAAAACGTCCCTGTGACCGATATCAGCGGCGATGTTTCTTTCTCTCCTGCCTACGGCGTCGTATCAGGAGGATTTTTAAAACAAGAATGTCGATTGTAAGTTTTAACAAAGAATACTTTGTTTTCAACGTAAAGCTACAAATCAAGATGTCCAACATGTAAACAATCTAAAACAAACCTAAGGGTCTTACTCAAGAACCCAGTGGTGATGCTGAAGGTAGGATTTGAACCCATGACCTCTTGGTCCAGAGGCAAGTATCCTACCCACTAGGCCACCACCATCACCCCCACCTTACACTTTACGCTTTACAAACACTCCAATTTGTCCTATATCACCGCCTCTGGCACAGAAATATACAAACTCATAGTAAGTTTGTACAGAAGGGTGCTCGTTTGCATTGTATTCGCTAGGTGTTGCATTTGGCATTCTGGCACTGAGTTGAGGCTCTGAAAACCGACTCATGCTCATTTGTAGTAATGTCACGTTGAAGAGCTAGTTATCTCCCAAAACTTTTGACAGCCACACAGCGCATGAGAGAGAAGTTTTTCCTTTTGGTGTGGGTTTATATGCTGGCAGTGTCCAAGCCCAACTCATTAACAAGTTAATTTCCATTTTCATTACGCTGGCCTGTGGTGTTGTGGTGCCAACAAAGCAGCATGTCTGCTGAGAGCTTTACTGACCAGTTGGGTGTCGGTAATTGGCCGTGTGACCTCTCATTCTTGAACGTCTGCTCCATTTGGGATAAATAGACCACCTGCCGCTTTTAAATCAGCCTTATCAGCTGATACGATCAAAACACAAGCAGGGTCTTCTGGATGAAATCTGTTTTGGTCCAAGTATGCAAGGTGGAAAAAAACTGCCTTGTTCTGCCAAATGTAGCCAGAAGTATGCAGGCCTTTTTGGCCAAAAACAAATAACTGAAACATCTTCACCCTTTTTATTCCGTGGTGAGGATCAGCCGTCACTTCAGTTTAAGTATGATCAAAAGGCCATGCACACTTTGATCGCACAAGGAATGTGAGATTTAATCTCAGTTGGCCAGACAGACCTTGTTTAATTGATAATTAGGTGTCTTGACCTCCATTATAAGTAACATCATAGCATTCCTATATGAGACATTAAGTTCACAGACTTGCACTTCACATCATTATAAAATCTGCAGGTTATATTTGCTGTACTGTACATGGTACAAAGAGTATATCACACCATTACCATCATGTTACATATTCCCTTATGAAAAGTGGTGGCCAATACCAAATGTTGTTGAGTGTTGCAATGGCGATATCATATGCAATAAGTGAGTAAAAACTTAGCCTTTATAGTGTAATGCAATACTTCCATTGCAACATGTTTTTTTAAAGAATTTATTTAAACAGAGCATTTAATGCCCCCCATAAAACATCTGAACCATTGAACATAGTTGAAAAAAACCAGAAAACATTTTTAAAATAATTTTACATCTTAAATTAATGTAAACATAATTTAAATGATAGTAAGTTCTTAGCCAGAAAAAAATAGCTAAAGAACAATCTATAACAGGAGCACAGAAGATGAAGAAACTGCCCAGTGATATTTTTGGCCCTCTTCTCTGTGGCACTGGGTGAAGAGTTTTGGAAAAACACCATTTATCACAGTTCAGTGAGTCTTTCGTGATATTTATATTTTTTCGCGATATGTATATTGCGCATGTTGATATCGTGATGACGGTAAATTTGCGATATATTGTGCAGCCCTAGCCAATACATTGATTTCCATTATAAATTGTATTATCTGACATTTTAAGCTAAGGGTAGAAGATTTTGCGTAAATAAATGGCATAAATGTAATGTAAATGTAAGATTGGAAATATTTGCATGAATTTTAGAATTTCTTAGCTTTACCCATTAGCTTTAATGATGACATGAATCAGTATCCACAAGTATGTACAAAAGACTCTAAAAGCCATAACATGGTCAGTGTCACACATTTGCTAAAACAGCATCGTTTTCTAGAAATATCTCACAATCTTGAATATTTCTTCTTAATTTTGATAACTTTGTTTCAAATTCTCTTTGGTTTAAATTCTGTATATTTCTTTCGTGAAGTGTGTAACAACCATGTATTTGAATGATGTGTGATATGAAAAAGAACATGCAGTATTTTTGATGTGGTTGTAAGTTTATCTTGGTGCTTTAGTAAGGATGTCTTCAAAGCACAAGAGATTTTCACTCAATAAAACAAAGCTTTTACATTCTAGTGAGGGGGGTGGGGGGTGGGGTTATATTTTTGTTCTGTTCAAAGCTTATCATCCATGAAATATGCTCCCTTTCAGAGAAGCAGCCTATAACTTGCCTTTTTCCTTTGTCTGTAGAATAATGCTAGTTCCGAAATCCGGTGATTTTTCACTTTTGGAAGTGCTATTTTTTCTTAACAACCTGTACAGTCTGCTTTCAATTTATAAAACCAATATGTTCATAAAGGGACTGCCCTAGCGGGTAAAATTTATACAGTTCCCCTCAACAGACTCCGTCATGGCCTAGTGGGGGCTTGACACGCTGTGTGCATGATGTAATGCACTTGACATCTCTGCTCAGTGAGGAACTTTACTCGTGCGATATGTATAACATTTAACGATAAGTGGACAAAGGAGTACTGTATATTACCCACTGGTAAGAGTTACAAGACATGTAGGAAAAGGGTCAAATGAAGAATGAAAGAGGTTATGGCAGTTGCCAGCACCTGAAAAACTGTTGTTCTTATTCTGCAAGTTAAAAGCGTTGTGTAATTAGTGACCTTGGACTAGGCTAATCCGCCTGTGTTGGCCAGGTTGTTTGGACAGCTTTAAAAACAGCTGTGATTACAGAGGTGTTTGAGGTGTTTGCCATGTGTCAAAGTTGAGGGGACTTCTGTTTACCTATAGTGGCGCTGCGCTCCCTACAGATGTCAGAATTATCTAGTAGTTTGTTCAGACAATACACTTGAAGAAGACTGTTTATGACCCACTACCTTTGAAGTTTCAGGTTCTAACAGCAAGTAACCTGAGCAGTAATTCTAGAGTCTAGAGACACTGCAGCTTAAGCACAGGCTCCAAGGTCCAGTGTCTAAAATGAAGCACACATGTTTTCTCTACCATATCTGTTCATTACGAGTGTTCATTTCTCCACTGATGGTGTTATACATTCAGAAATGAGATTTTAAATGAAAAGCACATTGCTGAATCATCCATAACTGTCCCAGATCAAATAAATGCAGTTCATGAGGTGCATTTTTGTCCTCACATTTTAAATTCTTAGAGTCGTTTTGGTTCATTTTCAGGAGCATGTTTTCCCCCGAGCCCCTGTTCATTTCTGAAGCTGCCATGCCTATGAAGAATGGTGTAGTAGAAATCCATGGAATGCAGATCCAGGCACTTTTAGAGGAAATAACTTTTCACATTTTGCCATAAATATATGTCTATACGTCCAGTTTACAGAACTATTAGGGACAGTATTACAATGCTTTATTTTGTTAAGCGTGAAAGGCCATTCTGAGCGTGTGTTTTTTAGCTGAACTGCTAAAAACACAGTTTAGGGATCAAGCAGAATCACTCCCCAGAGAACCCAATTAGGGGATGATGGATGGTGGACCTAAACGAAAACAGCAACCTTCTTATTTTCTGAATTGCACAAGCTAAAATGTCACTGGTCAACAGTGTTCTGCTGGCTGCAGTGTTGTTTTGCTCTTGATTAATGATTCACTCCTGTCAAGTTCGAGTGAAAGCTTTAAAATTCCCCTTCAGTTCATGCCTGACAAAACAGCTAGACCCTACAATCTAGGCAGGCACCTCCTTCCAAATAAGCCAAATGGCTGAATCTGAAGAACTGTAGCCATAGTATAACAGGTGGTTTTGTGTTCCTTCATTCTGGGCAAAAATCTAAAACATGGCAAAGCTCAGAGTAGCCTAGCTGATTGCATACTATGTATCAATACAGATGGGAATGTTTACCATTTTCTATACCTTCAGAGAATGCCTAGAGATTACTAAGAATTAAAAAAATACATGTTTAAGTTTTACTTCATTTTGATCAAAGAGAATATTTAACAAATGGAACTGAATGTTAAAACTCTGCAACCACTGCAGTTCTATTCTTTTAAGTTAAAGGATTTAATGCCCAACAGGACTTTTTTTCTCCCATTGCTTAGGACCTCACTAGCTGGACTGAAATCCCACCCTGCCAGATGTCCACTAACATAACGAGATTTGACAGAGAAATCAACCAGTCACGTTTTGATTTCCAATAGTTGGGACCAATTTTGTGAAGGAGTACGTCACACAGGGGCTGCAGATAATTAGCCAATAAAAATATGTCCTATGCCCTTTTATAACCACTTTTCCTTGACATTGATGGAAAACGTCATAAGGTCAAGGGAAGATGTGAAGGATAATTAATGAGGACTTGAGAAAAAGTCAAAGGCATGAGGAGAATCCAAATGCACTGACACTAGGCTGTTATTATGGGACAGCAAATGCTATAGAAGTAGAAATAGCATGTTCAGAAGTTGGATGACTAGAAGCACATCTTTAGGGTTTCTTTATTGCCATCAGCAGCTGTGTACACACAATTTTTCTTCACAGACCGTTCTGCAGCATATAACAACGTTCAGCTTTCAACAGAGTGCAAGTTACAACAGAGACAATAGACAACACAATAAACTGACAATTATAATGATAGTGTATGTAACAGTGTAGTGTGAACAGTGTAGTGAAGAGCACTGCATCATGAGTATGATTATTGAACAGCAAGCAGTTACAGCATTGAGCAACGTGGAAGGAATGATAATACGATGCAGTCTTAGATACTTGCTCTGTGCATTTTTACTGCAGTGTTTCATACAGGCTATTTAAATGGTAAAAAATTTTACTTATATTAACCAAGATTGCAAGGGTAACTTATATGGTGACCTGCTTGCCTTGTCAGTCATTTTGGTAAAAAATGACAAAGGCAAAGAAACAATGCATATTTTCTTGTCTTATACTGAACATCTTCTGCTTTTGGTTGAGCAAGTACAAATGCATATTTAACAATAACAAAAATAAATACCTCTCACATAAAAACACAAACATCATCATAATAAAAATCAAGGCTCCAGGTAATCCAGTACGGCTGTCCTATTTTTAACTACTATCAGTGTACACTGCATTTAGTATTGTCTTAGTGCATTTTGATATTTATGAAATAATTTATTATTTAAGTGTATATTATTCATGACATTCATGGAGAAATATATGTGAATATTTGTTCATTTGTAAATCAGCCTTTGGGTAGTACATAATGATAGCAACAGGAGCATTAGTACAACAGGTAACTGTACCACTGTCCACAAAATCTCCAGCCAGATGTTCAGATACTGGTGTTTGCCAGGTTTGTATGGATGTTTGCACAAATTTGTAGGCTTATCAATAAATGTTTTAATGTAAATAAACACACTAGAATTATTCTCTCATTGTAAACCTGTAAGTACATTTGTTGAAAAATTTGTGATGATGAATATGTCCAGCATGGTGAATGTAGTGACATTTTTTTTCTATGTGGAAACATCTTGCCAGTGAAAGTTAGCTGAAATTTCTTGGCTATGTTGGTTTTCAGTCACTGCCCAGACTAAGCATGGCAACCATTTAACAAGGCACATCAGATAAAGAGATAGCATTTGATTTTGAGAATTATAGGAAGTTGCAGTCAGTTTCACAATCAGAAACGTATGTCATTAAGGATGAACTGTAGCACTTACCTCGGACTGATTGTGCAGAATTTTGGTAACGTCTTGGTAACCATAGTTCCAACGTGTCACATTCCTCCATTACTGTGCACATGTGCCGTTGGAGGTCAAAGGAGAGACCCTTTATAAGCACACAGAGCGGTGATAATGCAGAGAATGTAATTAGATTTTCACATGGCAACATGTGTAATTCGCTTTCATGGCTGTGTTGTGTAATGGATGTTCCATTGACTCATTGGATTGGCAATAGAGTTTATTTCTGTGATGGAAATCTTCAGTTTAGCTCAGAAGAAAATCCTTGTGTGTGTCTGCTTCATTAGACTGGACTGAGGTAAGCATTCACAACTGGTTCATTTAATATAATTCATTTATTATATGCTGAAGTTTATCCGACTTGCTCATCCGACGTTTCATCTGAAAACGGTATTATTAGAGAGTTTCAGAATCAGAATATCTATATTGTCATTGTAACAGGTACAATGAAATTAGTTGCAGTCCTTGCAGCGTCAAATAATTCTGAAAGGAATACTAAATATAATCAAATTATATTTATAAATTATATTTATATATATATAGCAACAGCCTCTTGTTCTCTGGTAAGATTTTGCACTACATGCTGGAACAACGTTCAGCCAGAAGAGCATTAGTGAACTCAGCTACTGATGTTGCATGATTAGTTTTGGATCAAAAATGCCAGCTCATCCCAAGGTAGGCTTGAAATCCATCACTCCAGTCGCTTTACTCTATAATCCAACACCAGCGGTCTTTATAATCCTCTCACTGTTGCTTGGGGTAGAAGCAGCAGCACATGGTCTTTCCTCTGATGTCACCATTAGAGTTTTTCATATGCATTAATAATTAAGTTCCCATTTTTAGTGAACAGTCTGATTAATTATCCCATAGCAATGAACCTCAGGCTTGTGTATGGCTGCAACAGAGTGTCCCATTTATTTGGCAGTGCTTTACCCAGCAGAATACACAGTTTGTGCGTTTACTACTAAACACCTGGGTCAGCAGTGGGTTCGCCTTACATCAGCTGTGTTCACTACATTTACTTTAATGGCATATGACTGACACCATTATCCAGAGAGACTTACAGTCATTAGTTACTGGGACAGTCCCCCTGGAGCAACTGAAGGTTGAGTGTCTTGCTCAAGGACACAATGATAGAAAGTGAAAAGGTGCTGCTTTGTGGTCATCAGGATCACAGGCAAGTGTTGTACCCACTAGGACACTACCACCAGAGCTGTCAAGTAACGAAGTACAAATACTTCGTTACCTTACTTAAGTAGAAATTTTGGTTATCTATACTTTAC
>JBBPDB010014612.1:2500-12765 GCA_037974465.1 Brachypetersius altus | reverse complement strand
GTGAGTTATTTAATGGATCCGGGTGATTCACCCGGATGAGTCGTGAATCGCTCGGCTCTACAACCAAAACAGGTCCTGGCAGATAACCACACACGTCCTAGCAGATGCAGTGTTTAAGAACCGATATACAGAACCGAAATTTAAAAAAAAACGAGTGGGTACCCGGTACCGGGTATTTTCGCATCGGTTCTTATTTGGAACCTAATTTCGGTTCCCATCCCTAAATATGAATAAAACTCTGGTTTAGATAATTAGAGGATATTTTAGTGCTTCTTAGCAGGAGTTTGTAGTAAAAGTAAAGTCCCTGTTTTATCCGAAAATTGAGTTGCAGCTGTGTTTTTGGGAGAAAACACACTTATGTGAATGGGTAAGTAGTCACGAAAAATATATACAGAAAAAATAATGTTTGAGACCTAAAAGCTGACCTGCTGACCTTCCTGGATGTTCTAGAACATGCTGTAGATTACTTATTAAATTCAATAACAGTTAAATCGTTTTTGGGACTGTCTTCATGCAGAGAAACCCTGCACAAACTTTTGTGGACAAACAGGGCCCTGGAAAAAAAGAACTCACTCTGATAACTATAATGGAAAATAACAGGATTTTCTTTGGGCCTCAGAAACATTCCAAATGTTCCACTTTTGCCAGATGTTCTTTAAAAATGCACAGCCCTTGCTGGCCCACGAGTCACTGTTCTAGCACTAAAAACACCAGCACACACACACACACACACACACACACACACCCACATACACTCTCTCTCGCCCGCTGCAGAACTGTTGTGAGGAGAGTTTAAAACACTGCATCTGAGCACACTGTGGGAAAGTGAACATAAAGATGAAAATGGGTTCCTCTAAAGATAAGTAGCTGAACATAAACCAGTGACTTTCACACAGACAGCCCTTAAAGAAACAGTTCAGCCAAAAATCTAAATTACACAACCCTCCCTTCCAGCGACTGTATAAATAAACTTTATTTAGCTGTATGTATGTACACACACTGCTCCCAGGGTGCTGCAGCGCTGACTGCCCACTGCTTCACTTGGGATAATGGGTTACACGCAGAGAACAATCACACTGTGCTTCAAAGCAAAATATAAAGAAATGGACGGCTCAAGACTTTTACACAGTACCCTCGCATCATGCAATCTAACCTGTCGCCCTCACAAATAAACTTTCTGGTGAGAGCAGAACAACAAACTTCACGTTAAACATGCTGGAGTCAGGTGGAGCCGAAAGGAGACGGATGGAACCAAACGGAACCCACACCAACAAACAAGATGGACGGAACCAATCAGAACACCGACAAACAGAAACATACTGAACCCACAGCAACAAATGACACGGGTGGAACCAAAAGGACAGGCAGGCAGGCAGAACCGAACAGAACACATGCACACGACAAACGGACCCGAACAGCATCAAGACGGGTGGAGCGTTTCTTAATGTGGTTGTGCACTGTTTGAACTGGTCAGACTGTTGTGAGGCTCCAGCTGCTGTTTTCCTGAATCTGGAGATACAAGGTTTCCTTCTGTCGGGGTCTAAGCGGTACACTCCGCCCTCTGGATGACCCCGCTGTCCAGGGGCACAGTATCTAAAGTCCCAGGAGGGCAGACGGAGGAAGAAAGATAAAGAAGAAAGGAGCGGGTTGGGCGATAAGAGGGCGCACCAAGAGAAGTAAAGAAGAGAAAAAAACTGCAGCATAATTCATAAACACTTCTAACAGCGAGGCTGAAATATGCAGACTCCACAACATCCAAATTAGGGCAAAACACTCTCACACACACACACACACCCTGAGAACCTTTCATGAAAGCTTTGCATGAAAAAGGAGAAGCAATAATGACGCAATCATCTGCAATAAATAACCATAACCACAAATCCAGCTTTCAAGCAACACATACACACACATACATACACACACACAGTCCAATCATTTCATGGTCCAATACACACCAAAACCCAGCCCCTGTCCTCCTCTTTTAAATCAGTGGTCCTTAAGGTCGCTCCACCTTAACGAAGAGGTTTTAATGGTGGAAATATCTGGGTGACTATATTTAAGATAAAGAAAAGAAGCAGAATTTAAAGTCCAAACATGATCATCTAGGGTGGAAATGAAAGAAAATCTAGAAAAATGACTTTAGTTATAAGCCGTTTAGGTTTATTCTAACTAAAAGTAAAAGCAATATTGTTTATGTAATATTACATAATGACTTCTTGTTTTCACTTGTAAATGTTTGTTTACATTTCTTACATTCTACACATTTCTTATTACAGGGGGTCCTCAAGTTACCCAACAGATCCGTTCCTTCAACAGCGATGTAACACACTCTAGCCTAAGTCACGTACCGATCCTAACACAGTAAAATCACAAAAACACAACTAAACCACAGAAATAGGAAAAGAACTTCCTCACTCATATTCATTACTGCGTATTCTTAGATCACGCGCAACCAAACTAGTTCGTCAAAATAGTCTGCAGGTATAAGGCTAACTGTGTAAGCCGAGTGGGCGTGAGCACTGTAAACTCGAAACGTCGTATGTCGAGAACGAACTCCCTGTATTTAATCTTAGCCTAATCAATTTATTGTAGGGCTGCACAATATATCGCAAATTTACCGTCATCGCGATTTCAACATGCGCAATATACATATCGCGAAAGACTGACTGAACTGCATTAATGGTGTTTTTCCAAAGCTCTTCACCCGGTGCCACAGAGAAGAGGGCAAAAAAAAAAAAATCACTGAGCAGTTTCTTCATCTTCTGTGCTGCTGTTATAGATTGTTCCTTTTGATATTTTTTTCTGGCTAAGAACTTACAATATAATTAACTATACATTAAATTATGTTTACATTTATTTAAGATTTAAAATGATAAAAACAATGTACAATGTTCAATGGTTCAAATGTTTTATGGGAGGCATTCAAATGCTCTAAGTAAATTCTTAAAAAAAAAAAAAAACATGTTGGAATGGAAATATTGCATTTAATTTTTTTCTGCATAGTCTAGTCAGCATCTGGAGTCTCTGTTGCCAGCAAATCCAAAGCAGAAAAACATTAACACTATAAAGTTTTTACTCACTTATCGCATGTGATCTCGCCATCGCAACACTCAACATCATTATCGCATGTTTTCTAATATCGTGCAGCCCAAATTTATTTAACACAGTTTCACTGGGACATTTTGCTACATGTTGTATAACTGTGTATGTGACAAACAATTTGGCATCCTGAATCTTGAATGTTCTGTGATGTTCCACCACAGCTGTAGAGAACAACCCGGTTCTGCGGGACATGTTTGGGGCGAAAACATCGGTTTTCGACTTTTGTTGTGATTTCAGTGAAGAAAGAGCACTTTAACTAAATGTGGGCCAGATTACTTGAGACACGTCTGCGGTGTGTGTGTGTGTGTGTGTGTGTGTGTGTGTGTGTGTGTGTTTGTGTGTGTTTTCCTGACACTCAGGTTTGGCTGGCTTTGCAGAGGCTCCTGAAGAATAACAAAAGGCAATGAATGAGCAATGTTGGCCACAGTTCAGTATACATACACACACACGCACACACACGCACGCACACACACGCACACACACAGAAATGTGCCCCCAGGTGTGTAAGCTGCGTAGTCTCCAACTGTGTGTAAACACACTGACCATAGAAACGCATTCAAGAGACCATGACAAAGAAAACCAACTTTTCCTCCCTTTATATAAAATAAAAGTCTCTGATGGCAAATGTGAAAATGTTAAATATTTTGTAAAAAAAGGCCTGCAAACACTTTACAAGCAAAACAAATGACTGACCAAATAACCCTTTAAAAGGGCCCATTCTGTGGATTCAATAAAAAAAAAAAGACATTAGTCTTGGAATGCCACATTCACCACCAAAAACAGCTTGTTTTGATCCAAAAACTGTTTGTTTTGATTTCACAGATTTTGACTAATGTTGTGAAGTCACAGACACCAACACATATATCCACCTGTTCCCCCTACAGCAGGGTAACCCTCCTATCGCCACGTCTGTTAATCGTTATGGTGATATCGGTCTCAGCAATACTGATATTGCAAAGAGGTGCAATATGCAAACAAGCCTCTAACCAATCACAGTGTTTGAAGGTGGCCAATCACAGCTCCAGGTGAGTTACAGGGTGTTCTGATGAATCAAGGTTTTTAAATAATCTGACGAAAGTCTCACTTTTAACTGATAAAAGTTAAAATCGATGATTCAGTGCATGAATTGGAGTTAAACTATTGTAGCCTGAATATTTTATTTAAATGTGTTGGTTTTGTGACATCACAAAAACTGTGATTTGAGAACATGCTGTTATTATAGATTATGTTCCATATATTCCATAGATTGTATGGGTTGGGGAATTAATGTACCATTTAAACGTTAAGCCTTTTGAATTCCAGAAAAGTGATGATATAAATCATTTAATATCTTGAAATGAATGGCAATATGTAGCAGTAAAATCACAGTACTGATAGTTTGCCCATATCATGCAGCTCAAGTCCAAACGTAAAGAATTTAGCCCTAAATGTATATATAAATGTCTGAGATGACATCTCACACACACACACACACACACACACACACACACACACAGAGATACAAACACCACCCCGAAACGAGTCTCGTTACAGATTCTCAGTAATCCACTGTTCTCAATCTCTACAAAATAAAAGTCCCAAGTTCGTTTTACACGTTGAAGCTTTAAAGTCATTAAAACCTTTACAAAAATTATTCTGTCACAAAAACACAAGAAAACACTCACATCTCCCTTTTTAGTCCAAATCCCCCGATTGACGGACATGCAAAAGTGCTTAAAAATAAACTGTAAAGTATAAAAGCCACAATTAACACTAATCTAAGCCATTAAAGTGCTTTAAATAAAACAATGTAAAGCATTTATATAAATATTAGCACACTTGCTGATTTAACGGTCGTTAAATAATTTTAAAAGAGGCTTTAAAGGAGGTTAAGCAGCAGCTCCGATGTAAACACGACTTTAAAACAGCACCAATAAAAGTCCTCCCTCTTTGTTCCAGTTTTCCCAGTTTTAACTCCCAGCTGCTCCTCCAGACCAGTTTTCTGAAAATGTACACTAAAAGAAAGCTAGCTGGACAGAGAGACTGGGAAATTCCCAAAAATTCCGCAAAAAGTCTTGTTTTTTCCAATAGGGACGGAGACAGGCACTGTCCCAAGCCTCCCCTCTCTGTCCCAGACAGCTTAAAGTGGGAGAAAAGTGCTGGAGTGAGTTCAGAGAGAGGTGTTTACCCACCTGTGAGTGTGTTTAAGTGTGTGTTCCTCTCCTCTTCTCTCCTCTTGGTCCAGACCAAGCCAGGCGGTCAGTCCCGAACCTTTGAGCTCATTTTCTCTAAATATCCTCTTTAACTCCTCCGAGCCGCGGCTGCAGGACCCAGACCGAGCAGGAGAGAGTCCCTGAGGCAGGATGAGAGAGGCAGAGTCCGAGTCAGGCCGGCTCTCTCTCTCTCGCTCCCTGCCGTCCTGCGGGAGGCGGTGCGGAGGGTGTAGGAGGGAGGGGGGGACTGTTTTTGGGGGTTTTCTTACCTGGAGCAGTCGCGGAGAGAACAGGACCGGGGGAAGCGCGACACCTGTCGGCCGTCCTGCGGCTTTTCAGCCAGATTAGAATTACACACATTAAACAAAGATGAGGAAACTGCATTCTCTAGAACACACACACACACTATACACGCACATACACATACGCACAAACACACACCGAGGCAAGTACCTTAAAATACACACACACACACACACACACACACACACACACACATACACATATACAAACAAAAACACACATACATAGACATACACACATACATATGTACACATACACACGCCCACACAACACACACTGCAGTGGGTACCTTAAAACACACTTACTGAGCGGGGACACAACAGGATGAATAATCATAATCATTATTGCTGTAACTATTATTACTATAATTTTTATTATTATTTCTAGTAGTAGGAGTAGTATTTATATACTAGTTATTCAGTGGTAATCACTATTCAGTATTGCATATTTTGTATTCACTATGAGTTATTCTGTATTTATCATCAGTGTCTATTAGAAGTTCTGTATTTTTAATAGTGAGGAATTGATGTGTGGAAACACATATAGACTATTAAAAAATGAAATAATCAGAAAATATTTTAGGCCTCAGGTTTTAGGTTCCTCAGTTTGAATTTCATGGACATGCTGTCCCAGGCAAGGTGCCAAAGCTGTGTTTTTTCCTCTGAAAGCTTTGGATTCCAGCTGCGGTCTTAAACAGGTTCCGCTGGTGTTCACTCCCGCAGGAGGTGTCAAAGGTTGCGGTACAGATGAGGCAAAGCTCGTTTGTCTCATCGCAGCAAAACCTGATTCACCAAACAGATCTTCTGCAGCTGTGATTGATCTTCTGCTGATCCAGGAGTTCAGCTCCTGCACACACAGCTTAAATCTCCAGAGAGAAGAACTGACTAGCACTATAGAGCAGCCAGGTATGACTCTGAGGTCACCAGGCCTTTGGGGAACAGGGTTTTAAAGGCCCCCAGTTTTGGGCTGTGGAGTCTCTGGAGTGATGCAGCTCCATCCAGAGCCTTTGGGATCCAAACCTGATCATCCAGCATCAGTATCTGACCTCACTAATACTGTCATGCAATCAAATCCTCACAGCAATATTCCAATATCAGTACCAGAAGAGTATGGTCTAGTTCGATGCAATGGTCTTATTTCTTATTTGGCTTTGAATCACCTTGTTGGTGCAAAAACACTATTTCATGTCTTTATCTTATCTTTAGTATATTGAATAGATTAAGGCATAGAAATGCGATCACATGTTTTACTGTAACAGCCTGCAAAGTACCTAAAGATACAAGTAGCCTAGATAAAGGAGTTCCAACCACTCAGCTTTCAGCACCACCAGTATACCGCCTGATCATCTGGAATCATCTGCACCTGTTTCTTCACCGGATCAGGACATAAGTTACATGTGTCAGGTTCAAGGATTGGACTGAAAATAGTCTCTGAAAGTCCTTCAGGAAGCCTGGAGAACCGATCCTCAAGACTACATTATAAAACAAGGAAGTCTGGATCTTTGGAAGCAAATTAAGAGGAAATGGTGGTGGCCTAGTGGTTAGGGAGTTGCCTGTGGCTTCAGAGGGTATCGGGTTCAAATCCGAGCACTGCTGGTGTCATCACTGAAGTACCCTTGAGCAAGGTACTGTCTCCACACCCTGCTTCACTTGGTAAATGGTTCAAAAGAAAGAATTTCACACTGTGTGCGGTGGTGTGTTCACACGTGACTATTACTGGTTTTTCTCCAGGATTCTCATTACATTTTACTGAGTCAGTGTCCCAGACAAGGACCAAATCCAGACTTAGACTAAAATTCAGAGCCAGTGCTGATTCCATCCAGATTTAGACTTAATCTGACTGTGTAAACCCTGTTTTGATGGTGATGTCAGTTTGGTGAAGTTGTTATGATAACTGATAAATATACTATAGAAAGGGGACCATATTCTGCAGGCCTCTGTGTGTGTGTGTGTGTGTGTGTGTGTGTGTGTGTGTGCTCCCAACAAAAACAGAGACCCACCAACTCCCAGTAGGGGGAGCAGTTACAGGAAATCCCTCCCTTGTGCTTCAACTAACTGGCCACTTTATTGTAAACACCAACCATAGGCTCCCTCACTGGCCACTTTATTGGAAACAGCCGCCTTATACTCCCTCACTTACCACTTTATTATAAACACTACCTTGTGCGTCCACTTATTGGCCAATTTATTTGAAACACCGACCTTCTGATTCCCCACATTCATTCAAGACTACTGGAAAAATTATATAATGTCGTTTTATTTATTATACAAGTACAAAAATGTTCATCAAAAAGTTTTTTTTCATACCACAGTTATTATTACATCACCAGCCAAATCCTCTAAACTAAACAAGACCAAAAAAATTACACCTCCATGCATCAATTAAGAGGAATTAACAGAGTTAAGGCACATCATTAGCAAATAATAATAATAATAATAATAATAAGACCATATCAAATATGTGCACAAAGAATAAACACTGCTGATGAGTTACCACAGAGCTGTCGTGAGTTCGTTAAAAAAAGAGGTAATTACTCCTAATAATAATCAATAAAAAGTAAAGCCTCTCACTGACATCTCAAAGTTCCTGATCTTCAGGTTCTGGCTGAAAACAGTGCAAAAAAAAAATCACACGAACAGAGACAGACGCTTAAATACTGTGCTTTAAATGCCAGAGTTAATTAGGGCGAGTCTCAAACAGCTCCCTGCTTCCTATCTAGTGCACTAGATAGGGCCTTGCCTGATGTAGACCAATCAAAGCTTCTCTTTGGTTCAGTCATATTCTGACATAATTCCCCAACACTTACATATTCAAAACGTAAACAGAGCAGTTCAGTGTGGGTTTGATGTGTGACACAAAGTCTGAATCAAAAAAAGTTATCCTATGTAATGGTTATAGTTGCGCTACCTGACGCCTGAAACTACCAGAGTTTTCAGAAGCTTTAGGTCCTAAAACTAAACCCATTCGTGGTGAAGGGATGCATGCAGGGCATCCTGAGGTAAAGAAAAGTGATTTTGTTCAGATTATCCACTGTTTTACCGTCATCTGCATCCACATAAGCACTCAGAGACATGTGGAGCTTCACTGGGAGTCAATAGTGAATAAAACGACTGCATTTGTGTTTAAACCGTCTGGTTCCATTTACCACCACTATAAAGAAATCAGAGTCTCTAAAATGAACTGCTTCACACCAAACCCACTCTGAACACCGTTTACAAACACTGAATTATGGGGTAATGTTGGAAAGTTGGTGGAATTCTTCTTTAACGTTGGACTGAATCTGTGATAGAAACATCCAGAAAAAAACGGAAACATTGTTGCTGTGATCAATTATTATAAAAAAGTAAAAGTACCCACCAGAAAAAATCTGAATCAATCAAATCACATGCATGATCCACATGCTCAGTAATGCAAATGTTCTCAGTGCAATAAGATAATAGTAATAATAATAGCAATAATAATAATAATAATAATAATAATTAGTAATAATAATAATAAAATGGGAATGTGAACAAGTTGAGAAGAAGGAGCTGATGTCAAGCGGATGCCTTCGTTTCCCACTCCTGAAACGCACACACAGAACAGAGAATCAATTTAAAGGCGTCCTCTTTAACCCTCTGAGGTCGAAGCTCCCTCCATGCCTTACCAGTTTGTAGCCAACACATATGTTTACAAGGTTCGAACTTCAAAAGTCTTGCCTAGACATATAAGGGTGTGTTTTTTTTACTTTGTAAATGTCATGTTTACACAATATTTTAAAAAATATTTTCTTTACATTCACTTTACTTATTATTATAGCTGAGGCTTTCCAGAATATAACAATATTTGTCACTTTGGCATAGATGTTTTTAGTTAGATGCAATACTTAAAAATGTAAAGGGGCAGCAAATTGCCTGAAAGTACCAGAAAGGCCTCGGACCTCAGGGGGTTAAAGCAAATTTTATTCAAAGGTTTATGCGATTTGTAAAGTTTATGTGTATGAGGTTACGAGGTTTGTGTTTATGAGGTTTATCATAATGACGTTTAGCAAGTTTGTGAATTTTCTTACCTTTCTCCTCTGAAAGACTCGGCCGTGCTCAATAAACAGCGCAGACGGCGCCCTCTTCAGGGAGTTCTTGGCGGAGGCCGTCCTTCTGAGCAGAGGAGTAAGAAAACCTCCCTGAAGAGAGAGAGAGGAAACAGAAAGAATGAGCAAGAAGAGAGAGAGAGATAGAAAACAGAAGAGTGAAAATAATAGGAGAGAAAGAAAAAGACAAAAGAGAGGAAGAAGAGAAAGAAAGAAAGAATGGGAGAGAGGAGAGAAGAGAGAGAGAAATAGAGAAAGAGTGAGGGAAATGGAGAGAAAAAAGGAAAAGACAGAAAAAAGGGAACGGAACAGAAAGAGCGAGAAAATTAAGAAACAGAAAAACAGAGAGAAGAATAGGCAGAAAAACAAACGAAGAAGAAAGAGCCGGAGGGAGGAGAAGGACAGGAGAAAGAGAGAAGAACAGGAGAGAGAGAGCAGACAGAGAGAGAGAGAGACAAAGAAGAAAGGGAGAGGGGAAAATGAGGATGATTGACAGTTTGTTCTGTATGTTTGCTTAGTTGACGCAAATGAATCCAGTTCAGGTCTTTATAACAATACTAAACAGCAGAGGAGCAGAAGATATGCAACAGAAACAAATATCA